>ML382243.1:0-18796 GCA_005239525.1 Nicotiana knightiana | reverse complement strand
ATTCTTCTCAACCATTTTATATTCAACATAGCCCTTTTTTCTTTATTTAAGCACTTCTCTCTATTTTCACTGGCACACATCAATAGAAACTTAGAGGTGTGTATCTTTTTGTACAATTATATATATATTTTTTATTTATTTTTTTCCTGCACACTCCATTCATGAAAATTCAATGGCCAGTGACTTTTGAATACAATTTTCTTTTAGTGCACCAACAGGCCCTTACATGGCTCCACTCAAACATTACTCCCCAATATCTCACCTTACTTCTTTTAGCGACTAAGTGCCTTAGGAGGAAAAGGTGCAAAAATCTCAATTTAAGAACAAAATAGGGGTACGGCTTGTAATGTGGGTACCAANACTCTAGAACTAATAAACTATAAAACTAAAAGAAGAGAAGAGAAGAAAAACTAAGTAGAATCCTCCTTCAACGTGGTGTGTTCCTCCGTCAAAAGTCCTCTATCGAATCTCCCTTAATGTGATGTTTTTGGGTCTATTTATATGTTTAGGATGAACCCTAAACGTGTCAAAGACTTCTATTACAACTTAGAAACACTTAAAACCCGTCAAAACTCGATTTCTGGCCGACTGGGGACCCTGGCGTTTCAGCCCAAACGCTTGGGTAAGGAACGGTGCCAAAAACTTGTTGGTTGATTTCCCAATGCACACGCAAGTGTACGTGGTCGACAAGTAATATAGGATTTTAAGTCCAGATATCGTACCCACAGGGACTTGTGATTAACTATCAACTAAACTAAACTCAAACAAATATTTAACTAAAATTAATCTAAAATAGTAAATTAAGAGATTAAAGAGACAACTAACTTAAAGACGAATTCAATGTAATTTGATATTCTAGAGTTATGGGTTGGCAAACAATCACGTTGAGTTTTCGACCTAAATCTTCAAATCAGGTTTATTGATTGACGAGGTTAATATTGCTCGTAGCCTTCTCCCGAAGTACAACTCGCCTATTCAAGCTAACCTAACGCCTATATTCCTATGGAATCAGGATTAACAAGAACGCATTAATAATTCCCGTATAATAACCAAGAAAGGCGATTAGGTATATTCCTATCCTAACCGCAAATCCGCTCCCCTGAAGGGTTAAAATCTTTCTCTACGCAATCTTATATGGAATCTAGAATTTCCTCTCCCGAGTTCAACCCTTGACTCGTAGATAGTCATCAATTGGTGATCAAGCAATTAAATAATTAAGCGCAAGATTGAATAAACAAACCAATTAAGATAAAACAATAAGAATAATTCAAGCTTCAACTACAACGTTCATGTAACACCCAAAACTCTAGAACTAATAAACTATAAAACTAAAAGAAGAGAAGAGAAGAAAAACTAAGTAGAATCCTCTGTCAAAAGTCTTCTGTCGAATCCCCCTGTCCAAAGTCCCTCAATGTGATGTTTTTGGGTCTATTTATATGTTTAGGATGAACCCTAAACGTGTCAAAGACTTCTATTCCAACTTGGAAACACTTAAAACCCGTCAAAACTCGATTTCTGGCCGACTGGGGACCCTGGCGTTTCAGCCCAAACGCCTGGGTAAGGCCAGGCACCCCTGGCGTTTGGGCTCTAAGGCCTGGCTTACGCCAGGCACCCCCTGGCGTTAGGGCTCTAACGCCGGGCTAAGGCCAGGCTGGGTCAGGTTGTTTGGCTCTGTCGCCCGGCTATCGCCCGGGTGTCCCCTTTCGCGTATTTTTCGACGTATTTGCATCCGTTTAGCCCCGTTTCCATTTCCAATTCACCGACACATAAAATAAACCCCATTACGCACATACGACGTGTATTTTATCATTAAAGCACATAAAATGCAAGGTATATAATGCTTAAAATCATGAATTCTAGCCACGCATCAAATACGCAGGGAGAAATATACTACACCACATCTGTAGTACCATCACAATTTCTCGATTCCCAATTGATAACAAGCGCTTCACGTCCCATAATATTGAATAGCAAAGAAATGAAGGCATAAGCCTCAAAGGAATCAAGCCGTACGATGAGGAATCAAGAAGGGAAGTGCTCCTAACAGCCCTGCAGCCTCTCGAAGATACGTACAGACATCTTCGTACCGATCCGTAAGACTCTACTAGACTTGCTCATGACTCATGAGACCTATGTGAACCTAGTGCTCCGATACCATGTTGTCACGATCCAAATTCCATTAAAGGTCATCATGGCACCGGACAACATTGTCACGCAAGACAAAAATAAATACTTAATTTGGTTCTCGTTTTAATATTTTTGAAATCATATTTCCTTCAATTAATAGCAAAAGATAGAATATACAGATTAAATAATGATATTTTTAACAATTTCAATACTGAACAACCCATAATCATCCCAAAACCCGGTGTCACAACTTCATGAGCATTAACTAGGAGTATAAAATTAAATACAACATCTGTCCGGAATACAAATTGGACAAGAAAAATATAAATACTATGAAGGAGACTCTGTCGGCTGCGGGTCAAAAAGAAGAATGCAGCTCACCTAAGACCCCATATGCATACACACCCCTGCTCTCACGAGGCCACCAGTCATATCTGTACCTGCACAAAAATGTGCAACAATTGCAGTACGAGTACGTAAATCAACGTGTACCGAGTAAGTATCTAGCCTAACCCCTAACGAGTAGTGACAAGGGGTTGACATCGACACGCACTAGTGGTCCAATAACATCAGATACAATAAAGAGGTAAGTAATTATGAGGGAGAGTAAATAACTGAAATAAACAAGTAAAAAACATGTGGTACAAATCCCCCTATTTACAAGGAACTCAAGCTCTCCATTAGAATTTCCCTCCTTAACTGGAGCATATATATTTAGATACAGTGGATCTCATCAAGTAGATTGCTATAATTGAAATTCGGAAAACTCACAGATACACTGGCTTCTTGCCAAGTTTCACGCACGATTTCATGAGGATATGGTATAGGAAATGCCGAGGCGTACGACCCGATCCAACATAATATTTAAATTTTGCATTATTGATGGTCTAAGGACACGAACCATAGATACATTTGTTAAAGTGTCGGAGCGAATGTCCCGCCCCCTTAAGAGTGTGGTACGTAAATCATGTTGATGTGAACGACCCGATCCCGTAAGAGTGAAATACATAATCCTGCCGAGGCGATCGGTCAGATCCCATAAGAGTGAAATACATATTTCTGCCGAGGCGAAGCCCGATCCCATTAGAATAAGAAGCTTTGACGGTTCCTTGACCTCAGTCACGAATAAACGTGTGAGTTGTGATTTCTTTAGTAAAAACTTTTCGATGAAGTATAAATATCACGGAAACATGCCGTAAGAGGAGTAATGTTATTCGGTGACTAATCATGAACTCGTGAAGTCTCCACAATAGTAAGTCTAGTCTCAAGTAGAAATATATAATAGAGGAATTTAATAGGCGAGACTACTCCATAGTACACCTAAAGCATGATGTGAACCTAAGTTGTACCCGAACAATAACATGAATGTAGATACGTACAAGCTCACATCACCTCGCGTGTACCTAGACCCCACAACAAGTAGCATACATCAATATACAACACCTAAGGGTAATTTCCCCCTTAGAAATTTAGACAGGAGACTCACCTCGTCTCAAAGCTTACTTTCCAGTCCGGAATTGTGCTTTAAATCCTCAAGTCGGTGCCAAACGACCCGAAGCTAGTAAAATGTTATATAAAATAGTCAATACATGCTCAAGAGTTCACATCCTAACTATTAAAGTGAATTCCCAACCCAATTTGAAGAATTCCTAAAATTCACCCCCGGGCCCACGTGCCCGAATTCCGAAAATTTTCGAAGATAAACACTACCCCTATCATCATGAACTTTAATATATGGTTTTTTCTCAATTCCATTCCCAAATTCGTGGATATAAATTTCTATGTTTTTCTACAAAATCCCAAATTTCTAAAAATTTTCATGTCTAAATCCACATATAATCCATGTATTTAACTCATAACTAGTAGAAATCACTTACCTCTTCATGATGATGGAACCCCTCTCAAGAATGCTCCCAAAAATTTCCTAAGTCCAAATGAGAAATGAGGGGAAGGAGCTAAGTCTCGGAATAAAAAGGCCTTGCTCCAGACACAAACGTCGCATTTGCGACATCTGGCTCGCAATTGCGACAAAGGCATCGCAAATGCGAAACAAAGTCATCCCTGTCAAGGTCGCATTTGCGACCAATTTCTGCGCAAATGCAAAGGGGACAACATCGCAAAAGCGACCAACCGTTCGCAAATGGGAACTCCTTAGAAAATCCCCACCGTCGCAAATGTGAACCCCTCCTCGCGAATGCGAGTTTGCAAATGCGATCCATAACCTTGCATTTGCGAGACTTGCACCCAGACCCAAAACCAGCAAAACCAACACAACTTTTTCATCCAAAAATTTATCCGCAATACACCCGAGGTCCTTGGGACACCGTCCTGTCACGACCCAAATCCTAATCCAGGTCGCGATGGCGCCCAACACCGTTGTAAAGCAAGCCGACACTAATTATCTAATGAATCTAGTTTGTTTTTCTTTTAAACGATCTTCTTATCTCAAAAATAGTTTAGCCACTACGCATGGAATATAACACATAGCAGGGCATTTAAGTTTCGAAAACCAAAAGCCAACTTTAATTAATTACACCACCAAAAGAATATTATACCAATGTGTGTGCCATGAACTAGTATCACAAGACTACATGCATCTAGTAGAGTAGAATCAAAAGGATAAAAAGAACTATCCCACTGTCTAAGAAGAGATAGACAGAATATCAAAAGAGAGACTCCATAGTGCTACTGAACGACATCAACAGAAGCAGCTCACCATGAAGCCTCGAACCACGTGAAATTAGGGACGAGTTCCGGACTGGTAACCAGATGCACCCGCCTCAGAACCTGTACAATTAAGTACAGAAGGTAGCATGAGTACATAAACAATATGTACCCAATAAGTATCCAGTCTAATCTCGAAGAAGTAGTGACGAGAGGTCGACTTGACACTCATTAGGTCTTAATCAATCTATTTAGATGTAAAATTCAACATAAATACAAGTACACATGAATAGTAGAACAATGAATGTTGAGCATACTCACATAACCTATCTACGTGGCGAAAACTCCAACATACAATTACAAATTTGTCTTCCAAGACATTTAACAATTTAAAAGTTATGAATTATATCAAACAGGTAGCATGCGCATAATGTGTCGAAGAGTACGGTCTGAACCAAAATAATAATAAATGTGCACTGCCGAAGGGTCGAACGACGCGAACCATAGCTGCATCTATTAACCTATCGTGGCGTACGGACCGCTCCCATGAGAGTAGTGGAATGAATAACTCCGCTCGCAGAATATAAATTTGCGAAGCTGTCACACATAAACACAACATTTTTCTTTAAATCCTTTTCCAATATAACATTTCATTTGAAAACATCAAGTTCTAGGATTTCTTGAAAACAAGCTTGCATACACGAAGATCACATAGAATATAGTTCAATTAACGGAGTTCACAAGGCATGGTGTAAACCTAACTACCCGGACATGACATGAATAGTCACTACACACGGACTCTTGTCACCTCGTACGTATGTAGTACCCACAAATAATGACACATAGTTAATAACTTCACCTATGGGTACAATTCCCTCTTACAAGGTTAGAAAGGAGACTTACCTCGTTTCAAGCTTACTTCCCGGGTTAAGAATGCGCCTAAATATCCAAATCTGTCGCCCAAGAACCCGAAACTAGCCAAGCATTATATAAATAAACCAATCTATGCTCAAGAGTCCAAAATTCTCCTATTTAAATAATTATCTCAACCTAGTTTGCAATATCCTAAAATGTACTCCCGGGCCCACATGCTCGGATTTCGAAAATTTTCAAGCGAAATTGTTACCCATAATCTAAGGATCAATAATATATAGTTTTTGCATGATTCTATAACAAATTTCTTGTTTAAATCTTATTTTTCTCAAAACCCTAAGTTTACTCTAAACGCATTATTTCCACAATTTTTATGTGTTAATCTACTCAAAACTCAAGTATAAATCTCACTTTTAAGTAGGAATTAACTTACCTCATGATGCTAGGTCGAATCTCCCCTTTGAAAGCTCCCCAAATCGTCCAAAGATGAAAGAAAATTGAAAAAAATGCCTAAGTCCCGCACTTTAAACAACCTCACTACCTCCAGGACTTTGGCACCTACAGCTCGAGGACCGCACCTGCGGTCTCGCATCTGCGAGCGAGTGCTCGCACCTGCGGAAGAGGAGAAGAAGGCCAAGGGTCGCACCTACGGAACGGAGCCCGCACCTGCGGCTCCGCTTCTGCGGGAAAATGCCCGCACCAACGGAAATTGGGCAGCCTCTCTAAGGCCACACCTGCGAGGCTTTGACCGCGCCTGCGGTTTCGCACCTGCGGCTGGTCCTTCGCAGGTGCGGTTGCACCAGACCTGATGCACCAGTAGCTCTTTTTGAGCTTGGTTTGCCTCGCGCGATGTCTGAATGCCATTCGGGCCCATCCGAGGCCCTGTCCAAATATACCAACAAGTTCTAAATCATAATACAGACTCGCTCGAGCCTTCGAAACGTCTGAAACAACGCTAAATCTAATAATCATACCCCATAACTAAATTGAATCAAACTTTGAACTTCAAGTTCTTGATTCACTTTCAACATGCCGAAACATACCTATACTACTCGGAATGACACCAAATTTTGCCAGCAAGTCATAAATGACATGACATAACTATCCCAGGTCTTGGAATTCCATTCGGACCTAGATAACACAAAAACACGTTCCGAACCTCAATTTTTGAACTTAAGGAATCATAATTCACTATTTGGCGCCGAAACGCTACCGGGTCATTCGAAACCCGTTCCGAACATACGCCCAAGGCTGAAATCATCATAGGAATCTACTGGAGCGTTCAAATGTAGATTCCGAGGTCGTTTACTAAAAATATTGACCGAATTCAAACTTGGCCTTTAAGGCCAACCTTAAGGAACTAAGTGTTCATATACCACCCCAAACTCCTCCAAACCTCGAACTACCCGTCCCCACAAGCTATAAATCAGTAAAAGCAAATACGTAAAGTCTCTTTTAGGGGCACGAGGCTCTAGAACACAAGAAGACCGGTTGGGTCGTTACACATCCAATCACACAAACCAGTCCCATAACATAAAACAAACTTGCTCGAGGACTCAAATCACATGAAACAACATCGAATTCATGAATCGCACCCTAATCCAAGCTTAATGAACTTTAGAACTTCAAACTTCTACATTTGCCGAAACCTATCAAATCACGTCCGATTGACCTCAAATTTTGTACACAAGTCACATTCGATATTACGGACCTACTTCAACTTACGGAATCGGAACCCGACCCCGATATCGAAAGGTCAACTCCCGGTCAAACTTCTCAAAAGCCTTCAAATTTCTAACTTCCACCACATGACCCCGAAATGACCTACGGACCTCCCAATCCACTTTTGGACATGCTCCCAATACCATAATCACCATGCGGAGCTATTCCCAGACTCGAAATCCTAAACGGAGATTGATAACATTTAAATGTATATCAACCCAAATTTATGAAATTCTTCCAAAATTCCAACTTCCACAATAGGCGTCGAAACTCTCACGGGTCATCTAAAACCTGATCCGACATACTCCCAAGTCCAAAATTATCATACGAACCTGTTGAAACCTTCAAATCTCGATTCCAAGGCCGTTTACTCAGAAATCACAGTTTAGTCAATTCATCCAACTTAAGGCTTCCAAAATTAGAATTCTCTTTCCGAATCAACTCCGAACTTCCCGAAATTCAATTCTGACCGCGCGTACAAGTCATAATACCTGAAGTGAAGCTACTTAAGGCCTCAAACCGCCGAACGACGCGCTAGAGCTCAAAACAACCGGTCGGGTCGTTACACACAATAATTCACATGTGCTAACTTCACAACAACATAACATATCAACTCATACCGCAAGTGCCCATAAGCCACAATCTTTTCAAAATAACCAACAATATTAATATTTTCACAACAAATAGCCTCGGCTCAAACAAAATGTGTATAGAATTTCAATAACAATAAAATAAACGAGAAAGTAACTCAACAATGAACAACACCCCCTTTAAACACAACTCCAATTCAAATAAATAATGACTTTCAATAACTTCCAAATTCAATTAATTGCTTAAGAACAACCTCAATAATGAAGGTATTTCCATGAAATGGTAAACTTCGGATCCTAGTGTATGAAATAGGCTAACAATGAAAGAAATTAGCAACTATTTCTAAATGCATGAGAATAACTCGGCAACAAAAGGATATCATGTAACAACAATATCAATAAGAATAACTCAACAATAAAAGAAGTCACATAATGATAAAAGAGGTAACAAATTCAAATAATGCATATAAGAGCAAACTGGACAAGTAAAGGATATAACATGTGCGAACAACTTCAATTAAAGAATGTGAGACTAAGCATGACAAATAAAAGATATGACATGTGCTAACAACATCAATTAAAGCATGTGAGAGTAAATATAAAAAATAAATAATATAACATGTGGTAAAAATTTCAAACCAGTCAATTTTCACATACAAGCCCGAGTACACACTCGTCACCTCGCGTACACAGCTTCCACATAACACAAATAGCACAAACGATTCAAATTCCAAGGCGCAGTTCTCCCACACAAAGCTAGACAAGATACTTACCTCAAAGAAGCCAAATCAATACTCTAAAATGATCTTTTCGTGTGAAACAAACCTCTGGACGGCTCTGATATACCCAACCTTATTATAATCTGAACCCGATATCAATAAAGTCAACTCCTGATCAAAGCTCTCAACCTTCCAAACCTTCAACATTCCAACTTACGGACTTTCAAATCTAAATTCAAGCATACACCTATGTCGTAAATTACCATATGAAGCTAATGAAATCATCAAAATACTATTTTAGAGTCGTCTACATAAAATTTAAACTTCAGTTAATTCTTACCACTTAAGCTTCTAAAATATGAATCATTCTTCCAAATCAATCCCCAATCATCCGAAAACTGAACCCGACCACACGCGTAAGTCATGATATATAGTACGGAGATACTCGAGATCTTAAGCCACCGAACGGGATGCTAATTCTCAAAATGATTGGTTAGGTCGTTAAATTAATATAACAAACCAAAACTGAGATAACTTTTGTTTTGCAATGGTTGGATTAGTTTTATACAATTCTTTTTTCGTTCTTGTACCGATAAGTTTATATTTTTTATATTTTATTTATATTTACCTATTTAAAATTTGATAGTAGTCCATAAACAAGATATATGATTACTGACCGTGCGCGTTACGTGGTTGATTGGTGACATATTTGTGCATGTCAAATCTTTAGATTTTCGTGAATCAATATATAATAGTGACATGTCATTACTGATACTCATTTATTTTTCTGTAGAAACTTATTAGAAGATCATGTTATTAATGGACTTGATCTTGAACTGGAGTTAGTGAGTGAAGTAAGTGGTAGTCAAAAACTCTCAAGGACTTCCAGCAATAACTCAACAGTGGAGTCTGTTGAGTTATTGCTGGAAGGTTCAAGAGATCCTCTTTCGGGATCAGTCTCGTCCCGAGATGTAGTAGCCAATCAACAAAAGATTCAAATAAGCTATGCACTTTCAATGAATGTTAATGAAGATCGCCTTGGCTATATGTATTTTCAACATTCTGAGATTTCTTACCCCTTTTGGAGAATTCCCTTGGTGTAAAAGGTGTTTAAACTTATGTTTTTTAATAATTAGTTGGAAATTTTTAAACAAAATGAGAATGTGTGACGTTAGGTCAGGGTTTGATGAACAAGAGATTTTCCTTCGTTTTGATAAGTTGAGACTATTTTTGAAAATCATATATTTTTAATAGTCACTTAGTATTCTTATTTATATTTTAAATTAATATTTATTAAATTTTTTGGATGTTTCAGATATATGAATTTAGTGAGAAGCATCCAGGAATTCAGGCACTGAATAGCCTTGGCTTGTCTCCTGCAAGTTGGATGGCTGTTGCTTGGTATTTTTTTCTTCTTCCTATTTTTACCTTTGTAATAATTTCAAGTAAAATGTCAATAATACATTGATAAAACAATTAAATTTATTTTCTTCACATAACAATAAAATCTAACAATTCAATATCATATAGAAATTGGGAATTGATGTTAATGATAATTGTTTCTAAAAATTATTAAGGAAAAAATTCTCTCCATTATTCATCTATTTATTCAAATTAGAAAATTTGAGTTAATGTTCTCTAATTTTATTGTTAGGTACCCAATCTACTATATAACGACGAAGGGAATTACAAAAAATCTATCAACATACTTCCTTACTTATCATACATTATCAACATCATTTCAAGGTACATCTTTCAATTTTGCTATTCGCGCAAATATACATTTTTTATCATGATATAGTAAACATTGGTTCTTGGTCGTGCACGTTATGTGCTTGGTCAGTGACATATATATGCGTGTCAAATTTGTAATTTTTTTATACTTATATCGGTATATATATATATATATATTCTAATTTTTTATAAATGATATCGCATATGACTTTGATGATGACATATGCAAAGATCTTTCTATTGAAAAGAAAGAAAAAGGTGGAATTCCACCTTTTGGGCTTGTACCAGACAAGATGCAAGATGACATTTGGTTAAATAAAGCACAAGCCAATGAAAAATTCAATGATCTTTTTAATGCTGCTCATTCTTTGCTAAAGCAGCTTAACTTTAACCACCAACATTTGAAATTCTTCACCTCAAATTCCTACATGGACCATGTCTTCCTATATTGAACTTATTTGAAGCCAATGTCATGTTATATTTTTTATTTGGTGTTGTATTATCATTTGAGAACTTATTTTTATTGTAACATTTTTGACTCGATAATGTAAAAAATTGTGTTATTTGTATCTTTTATTTTTGTATGAGAAGTGATTTATTGCTCTTAAAAATATTAGATTGTTTGAGATTGTACTTATATGTAATATCTTACCTAGACCTTTGGAGAGTATAACAGAGTTTTTTTGCTGCAATATATTCAGGACTTAGAAGACATTTCCTTATTTAATTGTATTGACTTAGATGACTACTCCTTATATTTGTTAAATATGTAAATTTTACTTCTAAGAGTATAACGAGTCAATGTTTGATTTTATAGGAAAAATTAGATGATTTGGCACTCAAAGTCCAAACGTCATTCTTTTTCCTAGGTTATTTTTGCCAGTCTCTGCATTTTCAGAAAGAAAGAAAAAAGTATAGAATTTGGCTATGTAAACTTAAGTATTTTGGGAGATAAGTGTTCTACCTTGAAAGTAAACAAGACATCAAATACAAAAGTTATTAATTTGTAGATAAGTTGATAAAAGATCATCCTGTACAAAAAGTTTTTTTTGGGCCGATAAACTTTCATTTCATGGTTAAATTGACATGGTTATTAGAAAAAAAAAAAGGACATTACATGATCTAAAATATTTTATTTATGTTTAAACTATCCGAATTTGATAGTACACCATAAATGAGATATATGGTATGTGATGACCCAAGGGGTCATTCTATGAATTTAGAGTCCGTTCTAGGATTATTAGCCCTAAAAAGTATTAATTTTAAATACCTCAAACTGCATGCGCAGTTCGGGCGTGAAACCGGAAAGCTTTTATGTCAAGATATGAGAAATTGTAATTTCTAGAGTTAAAATTTCATAAAAGTTGACTCTGGTCAATATTTTGAGCAAACGGACCCGGATCTATGTTTCGACGATCCCCAGTAAAATATAGAACTTGCACGTATGCCCGGAATTGAATTCCGAGGTCCCAAGCCTTAGAAATCAATTTTTGAAAGAAATTATTTTGATGAATTATTAATGAAATAAAGAAATGACTTAACATTTGAAAACGTTGGTATCGGGACCGTATTTTAGTTTCGAAGCTCGATACAGGTTTGTTATGATATTTAATCCTTGTCTGCGAATTTTGGTGAGAATCGTTTATTTGACCTGATTCGGGCGTCCGGTTGATAAATAGTGAATTTTTAAGTGTTCTTGAGGAAAATAATGAGTTTTGAGGTTTAATTTATAGTTTTACATGTTATTTTTATGATTTGATTGCACGAGCAAGTCCGTATGATGCTTTTAGACTTGCGTGCATGTTTGGTTTAGAGCCCCGAGGGCTCGAGTGAGTTTCAAATAAGTTTGGGTTGTGTTGCGCTCGTTCTTTCTTATGTTTCGACGTCGTTTCTACAGGCATAAATGATATCACATTGAACAAATGAGCTCTGATTTCTGTTTTAAATGATGTATTAGATCCGTATCGTAATTACAGACTCGTAGAAAAAAGAATCATCGAATTTGGACATCGTATGAGGATTTTATGGTCATTTTACTATGGTTGCCAGATTTTTCAGGTTAATTACGAAATTGCCACTGACGGCGTATTAAAAATCTGCACTATTTGCAAATATTAAAACCTACATATCTCCTTCATTATAAGGTCAAATTTAGTGATTCAAAAGTCTAACTTGACTAGAATTTCACAAGGAATACATTGGAAGAATAAAAATCGAGTTTGGGGGATCGTTTGGCATAATAAACGAGATAGAATAGCTGGCAAAAAATATATATAAAACGGGGAGACTTTTCTTTTTCAAAATTTCGAACCCCACAGCCCTAGGAACGAATTTTTTCACCATATATCATCCCCAAGTCTTAGGTAATCAATTCTAAAATTTACTCTTTCAATTACTCATTATTTTTCATCACTTTTAAATTAAAAACTAAGAATTTTCATGGTAAAAATTGAGGGTTCGGGTAGAATTAGGGAATTTTGTAAAAATCGAATATTTACCTCAAATTGAGGTTGTATTTGGAAACTAATTGTATATTTGGATTCGTGGGTGAATGGATAAACGTATTTTAGTCCGAACCCCGAGTTTAGACCAAGCGGGCCCGGGGTCCGGTTTTTACTTTTTTTGGGGGAAACTTAGGAAAAATTATAATTTTCAGTAAAGTTAGTTCCTTTAGCATTAATTAATTATATTAAGTTAATTATGGTTAGATTCGAGTGTATTGGAGGTGAATTCGAAGGGAAAAGGTATAATTGAGCAGTGAGTGGCCTGTAATTTTGAGGTAAGTGTTTGGTCTAACTTTGGCTTGAGGGAATAACACTCCCTAATTATTTGCTATGTGAAATGCATAGCGTGGTGTATAGGTGTGGTGACGGGTATCTATGCACCACCCAAATTAATTGTTAAACATGATTCCCCTTCCCCTTCCCAACTTAATTGATTATTGTCCTAATTGTCATATGTTCATTATTGCTTCTATGACTATTTGGCCTTGTTGATCTGTTGTTAGATATTGTTGTGATTATTTGGAAAGAGTTTTGGTTGTTTGAGTTGGTTTCCTTGTGATATGTATAAAGGTTGAAAGGTTTAGTATTATTTTTACGAATTATATATATATATATATATATATATATTTATGTTCCTGGTGGTTTCGTTTTGATAATACTGAGGAAGTTGTGAGAAATGCAGTCTAACTGTTTCGTAATTGTTGTTGTAAGTGTGTTAAAAATGTTGGCTGTTCTCTTGAGTTATCTTAGTATATAAAGACTGAGTTGGATTGACAGCGTTACGATGTTTACTTATATTTTGGTTGGTTTTATTGTGAAATGATATTGGTTAAAGCTTACGAGCTATATGATTTTCTGTTTGAAATTGTCGAGATAACAGTATTGTGAAAGACTTGGCCTGAATTGTGATTTTTTTACGAATAAATTGATATGATATGTTTGGTGGGAGCGGGCATGTTGCAACAACAAGGGATAAGGGTGGACAGGTAGGATCGGATTGCACGCCGCAACAGGAGCAATAAGGGTGATATATTTAGGGAGGAGCAATAAGGTAGGAAAGGTGTGAGCGGGTTGCACGCCGCAACAAGGAGCGATAAGGGAGGACATTTATATTTTTACTGATTTTCAAAGAAAAAACAGATTTGAAAAGCTAAATGTTTATTTTTACTGTTTTATTTTCTTGAAAAACAAAGATTCGAAACTTTCAATTTTATATTACTATTTACATATTTTAGCATTACTTTTATTCAAAGATAAAGTTTGAAAATATGGAAATTGTTGAGGATTGGTTATAGTTGAGGCCTGAAAGAGGCGGTTGTGTTACTTTATTATTGTTGCAGTATTTGAATTGATGTGTTTAGATTTCTTTCATGTTTTACAATTATTGTCTCAGATATATTTTCTTGTTCGTGTAGAATTATTTTATTGTGTTATTGTATATATATTAATATCACAGGTTTATTGTTAAAGCCCCGCCTTAGTCTCGTCATTACTTCACCGAGGTTAGGCTCGACACTTAAAATACATGGGGTCGGTTTTACTGATACTACACTCTGCACTCTTTTGTGCAGATCCATGTACTAGCCAGCAGTAGAGATTTTTAGAGCAGCCATCTATTTATTCGAAGACACGAGGTATATCTGCCGACGTTTGCAGATCCTGAGAGTCTTCTCCTATTTTTATAAAATTGTTTTAGTATATTCAGAATAGTTACACCATTTGTTTCGGCCATTATTTGTAGTGTTCTTTAGTAGTTCGTGGATTGTGACACCAGACCTTAGGGTAGTCTTAAAGTTGGTTGCAAAATTAGTTCGTGATCCGTTTTATTTAAATGGTTATTATTATTATTGGGAATTATTCTAATTAAGTTCTTTTGGAAGTTATTTATTTGTGCTTAAGTAATAAATTAAGGAAATAAATTATTCGAGTTCTAAGATTGGCTTGCCTAGAAAGTGTGGTGTTAGGCACCATCACGATCCCTGAGATTGAGAATCAGGGTCGGGACATGGTCAGTGGTCATGCACGTTACATGCTTGGTTGGTGGCATATTTGTGCTTGTCAAATCTTAAGATTTTTGTGAATCAATATTTATATATATTCTAATAGTGATATGTCAACATTCTGAGGTTGCCTCTCATGTTGGAGAATTCCCTCGGTGGAAAAGGTGTGTAAACTTAAATTTTTTAATAATTGATCAAGTTGGACTTCAAATCCTCATTTTATATTTTTGAAAGTATTTACAATAATACTCAATGTCTCCAATTAATTTAATGATAAAAGTAAAGATGGAATCATGGAATATAATCAAATTCGGGTGAAGAACACTTACAAGTACGGCAAATAAAACATGCTTTTGGAGACTAGACTACCTGGACATAACCATAGTAGTAGCTACGCACGAACTCCCGTCACCTCGTGCGTGCGTAGCCCCCACAAATAGTAGCACATATTTAATTATTTCACCTATGGGGAAAATTCCCTCTTACAAGGTTAGAAAGGAGACTTACCTCGCTCCGAACTTCCATAACCAGCATTCTACACCCTTCCGATGACTCTAATCAATGCACAACGCTCCAAAACTAGCCAATAATTATCCAACCCCATTAACATATACCTAATTTCTCATTATAACCTGATTTATAAAAATTCCTAACCCCGAACGAGAAGTCGATAGAATCGCCCTCGGGCCCATATGCCCGGATTTCGAAATTTTTTGAAGATGAAGATTACCCATAACTTCACTAACTCAAATAAATAATTCACCCTCAAATTCATGCCCAAAGTCGTCACTAAAATCTAAAATTATAAATTTTCTAGGTTTTCTACCAAAACCCCAAGTTTACACAAATTTCCATGTTAAAAATCTATACATAATCAAGGTGGATGGGGATATCTTACCTTGCCATATATGATGAAACCCCCTCTTTAAACCCTCCAATAATCGCCCAATCCAAGAGAAAATGAAAGAAAATGGCCAAATCCCGCTTTTAAAATAACACACTGCCCAGACCCGAATTCCGCACCTGCGGTCGAACCGGCGCACCTGCGGCCTCGCAGGTGCGGCCCAAAACTTCGCACCTGCACACTCCCCTTGCCCGACACGGATCTGCACGTGCGCCTCCTTTTCCGCATCTGTTCCATCGCAGGTGTGGACACAACCTCGCACCTGCGGCCCCAACCAAGCTAGACACATCCGTTTCTGCGACACCAAGGCCGCACCTGCGGCCAAAACCTCGTAGGTTCGGTCACACTAGACACCAACAGCCTTAGCTTTTCTCAACATTCCAAATTCGACCCGATAACCACCCAAAACCCACCCGGGGCCCTCGGGACCCCGTCCAATCACACAAACAAGTCCCAAAACATAATACAGACCTGCTCGAGGCCTCAAATCACATCAAATAACATCGAAACAATGGATCACAACTTAATTCAATCTTTATGAACTTTGAAATTTCCAACTTCTACATTCGATGCCGAAGCCTATCAAATCACGTCTGATTAACCCCATATTTTGCACACAAGTCTCATTCAACATTATGGACCTGCTCCAACTTTCGAAATCGGAATCCGACCCTGATATCAAAATTTCCATTTCCGATCGGACTTCTTACAAACCTTCAAATTTCTAACTTTAGCCAAATGACTAAAAAATGACCTACGAACCTCCGAATTCACTTCTGATCGCGCTCCTAACACCAGAATCACCATACGGAGCTATTCCCAGACTCGAAATCCCAAACAGACATCAATATCACTAAAATGCACTTCAACCCAGAATTATGAAATTTCTTCCAAGATGGTAACTTCTACAATGTGCGCCAAAACGCTCCCGGGGTCACGCAAAACCCGCTACGAACATACGCCTAAGTCCAAAATCATCATGCGAACCTGCTGGAACCTTCAAATCCTTATTCTGAGGTCATTTACTCAAAAATCCAATATTAGTCAATTCATCCAACTCAAAGCTTCTGAAATGATAACTTTCCTTCCAGTTCTACTCAGAACTTCCCGAAATTCAGTTCCGACCACGCCTACAAGTCATAATACCTGAAATGAAGCTGCTCATGGGCCTAACCCGCCAAACAGCGTGCTAGACCTCAAAATGATCGGTCGGTTCGTTACACTCTCTCCCACTTAAACATGCGTTCATCCCCGAACGTGTTAAGAACAGCTCTTGAGTTATCTGAAATCATTGTTCAACACTTCATGCACCTACTTTTGCTACCAACACTTAGTTGAGCACATTAGCTCGATCAAATCTAATGACATCCTCTTTTATCAATACAATAAGCTCGGAACCTAGTTCCAACACTCGAAATTCTCTGCCAGGCCTGTTTCCAATATATGAACACTGAATTAATCACTACACAAGCTACCAGATTGTGACTGCATGCCTACGCTGAATTAGCAGCAAACACTGCATAATTCTCCATTTAATCATAATGACATCCCCTGACCTTAATAGCAAAAATTCCACGAATGTGATGCTCCCAATGCACCTCATGACTTCTATATAGGTCCTGCTATAACGCTTATGATACCATCACAATGGAGGAGATGTGTAGAAGTTTACAACCAACTGCAGAGTCAACAAATCATTGAATCTTTTCTCTTGCCTAGACTCATGACTTCATTACAAACCAACTAATGGTATTTGTTATTTAATATACTTCACATAATATTATCGCACTGATCCCTGATCCGATAAATCTCGTCTCACCCAGTATGAACTTCTCAAACAACAAGTCAACCGAGACATGACCAACAATCTCACATGATTCCACAGTGCACCAATAGGCCACAACTCGAACACGATACATAAGGAAATGACTCAGGAAGGGACTACTCAACTCCCGCACCTAATATGAACTTTCCTAAAAAACTAGAAAGTAAAATACAAAAAAAATAAATATAGGGGACTGTACTCAACATCACACTGTTGCGGCGGCAACCCGATCCAAATAATATAACCGAGGTGGCGTGCCACCTAATCCACCCATAAAATTAACCTAAGGAGATACACACCGAGCTAAATTGCTCAATAACAAAAAATATCGAATATTGGTCACAAGCACGCTAAGTGCATAATACCATCCTGGGGAGACTGATAGAGCCATACGCTACAAAACTCAAGCACAACTGAGGTGCGATATATATACTCCGAATCTCAAGAGTTATCCTGCTCACATAATGATGTGTGGCTAGAATTAATGATTTTAAGCATTATATACCTTGCATTTTATGTGCTTTAATGATAAAAATACACGTCGTATGTGCCTAATGAAGTTTATTTAATGTGTAGGTGAGTTGGAAATGGAAGCCGAGCTAAATGAGAGCATAAACGTCGGAAAATACGTGCAAGAGTCGAAAAGGAGCGATCCGGGACAAGCCTGGCGTTAGCCAGGCGTTAGACCCCAAACACCAGGGGGTGCCTGGCGTTAGCCAGGCGTTAGACCCAAAACGCCAGGGGGTGTCTGGCATTAGCCAGGCGTTAGACCCCTAACGCTAGGGTGCCTATTTCGGTAAAGTCCGAGTTTTAAAGGTTTTTAAGTGTTTCCAAGTGGGGATAGGAGTCTCTTACACGGTTAGGGTTTATACAAACCATATATATAGACCCAAGAACACATCATGAAGGGANTAGGTTCTATATACTATCTATGTTATGCTTGGGAAAGCCGTATATAGATTAGAGAAGAATTGAAGAGAGCGCGATCTTAACCCTTCAGAGGAGCGGATTTGTGGTTAGGATAGGAATATACCTAGTTACCGTGCTTAATTTAACATCGTAATCTTAGTCCGTTCTAATAGACTAATTCCATAGGAATATAGGCGTTAATCTATTGAGAATAGGTGAGGAGTG
>ML382242.1:0-10538 GCA_005239525.1 Nicotiana knightiana | reverse complement strand
CCCCCCCCTCCCACACACGACCTCACCCCAAAACAAAATAACACACAGTAGAATCCAAGTTCCCCCAGCACTACTGTCCCATTTCCAAAGAGAAAAGAAAATCCAAGTTCTTCAACGCACCACCCTACCTCACTACCTCGCCCTCTCTCTCTCTCAAGTAACAAGTACGGATTTTTCTTTCTCACTCTTATTTTCTTTCTTATTCTATGTAAATTTTAGCGTTGGGCAATATGCTTTACAAGGTACAATGATGGTGCAATTATGCAAAATATTTCCAACCCCAAATACCCTATAGGATATCTTATGATTGTTGTAACGAGTATTTCACACTCGATTCCCAAGCCGATTTGGGAGGATGGAGAAATTATTCACCCGCAAAGAAACTCATACAAAAATAAGGGATACAAGATGTTCAATAAATTGCCTCATTGACGATTTTAGTCCTAATTGGAGCCTGAGTCTCTGGGATTCATTGTTTTGTGTTAGGTGAGGATGATTGATATGAAACCCTAAGTGTGAGGTGACTCTAAGGAGTCTGGGTGGATTGATAAGGTGTGTTGGAAATGACATACGGGCTATGTGTAGTGCTGAAATTTAGATGCTAATATGCTTACTTGATAAAGGCGCAGTATGAGTAGCCTATCATTTAAAGTAATTAGCATATCTTAGAGTTTTAAATGTGGGGTCACTCCGACCTTATTTTTGTGATATTTGTTGTTTCCTTGCATTGACAATTGGAATGGTTGATAGGTACGCAAAATATAGGTCATCCAACAGCGAGTTCTAAAGCACCGACTAAGGCCAAGGCACCACCCAAGGCAAAGGCTACCTCGTCAGGCCCACCACCAAAGAAAATGACCTGAGTTGGGGCTACGTCTTTTAGTCATAATGGTAAAGGAAATCAAGTGCTTCTGTTTGTACCAGGGCACACTCAAAAGAGAGCGACTCTTTAGTATGGCATCGAGTGTACCCCCATCCGGGAGAGAATTTTATAGGAAGTGTCGCCCAAACTCATATCTCCGTGATTTTACAGTTGATGAGCACAAATTTAAGTCTTGTTACCCTAAAATTTGGGAAAGAGTACATGAACTAGGATTGAGTTTTGTATTTAAAGATCCGTGAGAAGCAAATTTTAGCTTAGTGTGCGAGTTCTATGACGGGTGGAACATTGAGGATAATGCAATTGGTATCTATTTGTGGGAGGTTGATTTATATTTAGGCTATGGCTATGTAAATATTTGGATGCCACTGATGTCCCATGTACTCCGTTGTGTGACTTTATTGACCGTCCTGCTTACAGAGTTATTAGGCACACAATGTGTGGTGTTAATTCGAATGCGGTGTGGACATGGGACAAGAGATACAACAACCATACTTCTTTACCTAAAGTGAATTTACAAAAATTGCTAAAGTGTGGTTGCGCTTGGTGAACACGAGACTACTTCCGTGGGAGCATGATTTTGTTGTTGTTCGAGAAAGAGTATGTCTAGTGTATTTCTTGATGAAAGGGTGGCCGGTGAGTGTGGGTCAGTTGATGCATAGCCAGGTCGCACAATCTAGAAAGGGCAATCTTACTAGGATATTCTTTGTGAATCTGCTTACGCAATATGTAGCACCCCGGAATAATTTTGAAGTACATAAGCCTTATTAAGAAAGTTGATGTGTGCTAATTATATTATTTTGTGGCGCAGACGAGGAATATTAATATGATGAATATCAATTGGGCATGATAATAAGTGTACGAGGCATATTATAAGTGATGTGGGGTATAAGGAGAGCCATAAGTCTAAGTCAAGTTGGAAATTGCATGATAGACTAAAGTTCCAAATGAGTAGGCATACGACCAAACTTTGGACGAGTATATCGAGACACACACACACACACACACACACATATATATATATATATATGGAGTTATGTGATGATTATAAAATGAAAGAACTTTGAATCCAGTTTCTAACTCTTCAAACCATTCGTCATTTGGACACTCCTACAAGAAGTTATGATCAAATTACCAAAGGCTGGAAGAATGTGATTATGCGATCAGATGTACGACCGCAAAATCAGTATGTGAACCGCAAAAATGGTCTTGCGGATCGCAAAATGGTCGCAGACCTGACTAGTGCAACCCAGTTCTGGGCATCAGTTTTGTGATCCATTGTGCGACCCGCATACCGTTATGTGGCCCATTCTGCGACCGCATACCTGAGTTCGGAGGGTCCATTTTCCTATTTTTGTAACCCGACCCCATTTTGATAAATAGCCTTTAGGGCTTATTTTTGGGTGATTATCTGATGGTTTTAGAGAGAGGTAAGAGAATTTGAGAGAGAGGAGTAAACCTAACATTCTAATCATCCAATCTGGCTCAAGCCTTGAAATCCAACAAAAAACCTCACAAGTTCTTCATCTAAGAGGTAAGGTTCCATACCCTTGTTTTCAATTTCGAAATTAGGTAGATGATAGTTTATTGAGAGTGTGATTCTTGGGTGTAAGAGTATTATTTATACATGCATGTACCAATAAGGTTTGTGGGAGGACTGTTGAGCTCAATTAAGTAAAGATTGGGTTGGGGAATTAAGGAAAGCTCAAACCGAGGTATGTTGGCTAAACTACTCTTTTAGATTTAAATTCCATGATGTTCCCGTAAGTTTCAAGTATGATTGGCTCAAGTTCCTTATTCTCATGTTTCGAGTTGTTCCCTATAAATTCGATTGTCCCGAGTAAGCAAAGTGTCGAGAATTATGTATTCAAAATGCGTTCCTAGTTTTCCTATCTCATTATGTTATCCTTCGGGAATATGTTCAAAAATGATGTGTATTAAAATGTTATAGCTTTGAGTAGTGTTTCAAATGAAAGTTATCATGCCAAATTGTGGGAGAAAAACTCGATGTGCTTAAGACTCTTAATTACTCAGATGTGTACCTAAAGTCTTGATTGGAAATGCCTTGTTGTTGATAATGTATAAAGATGCTCGAAAGTGAAAGAAGTGAGTTAAAGATATAAATTATGGTCACCATGCCAAGAATGAAAATTATACTTGTGGCTAGTGGTGCCAATGAATTGAGATGATGTGAGAAAGATTATGAAATGAGCTTTGATTCAACTGTTCCGAAATTGACTTCAAATATAGAATTGCCTAAAAGCTTATGAACTCAAGTGATGCCCATACGTGGCTAGTTTAACTAATGCCATGCTTTGTAAGTAGTTTCGATGTGTTTTGCGTTCTTACATATTCGTGAGTTGAAATTGTGTATTTCCCTTTTTGGGGAAAAGTATTTCAAGAATAAATGGTGTGTTACTTGTTTATGATTTAACTTGCGCATCGGTTGCCAATAACTTTACTCCATTTCTTGGAAAAAAATCCATTGTATTTGAAGTCTTCATTAGTAATGAACCTAAAGTTGTGATTTTCGGAATATTTTATTTTTCGATATTTATGATGATGGTCCATGAAAGGAAAGAAATGAAAGTGTGGAACAAGAAATACGGCCATTGTGCCATGAATGAAGAATCATATGTATGGCCAAGAGAGCCAATGAGCATAATGATGTTGAAAATTCCAATGAGGCTATATACGGTATGAAAGATTATGAGGTAAATGCATTTATATTGTTGTTTCCCTTGTGAGAAAATAAAAAAAAATATTTTTGGGAGTATCGGTAGTCACCGAGGAAGGGTAGGTTGAAATAACCTAACCTCGAAACTACACGTGTCGGTGAAGGAGTGGATTGTAATTATTCCCCTTATTTTGGATGAGATTGATGTGATAAAATTATTCCCCTTAATTGAGATGAGATGATTGATAGAAAAGGATGATGTCGATCCACACGACATTATGGTGAGATGTCCTAGCCGATCGGGTCGTGATCGGACACCATGCCGCACACATGATGGTGATTGTGCTGGAAATTTATAATTGAAATTGTGATTGTGGTTGATGTCTCGGATGAGACGGCCTAGCTGATCGGGTCGTGATCAGACTCCGTGCTAAAAGTACGGTGGTATTGGTATTGCGAACGATGGTATATCGGTGCTAAAGATCTCCCAACCAAAAATATATAATATTATCTTCGTATCTTGAAAATTACTATGTTTTAACTTGGATTTTTGATATCATTGATGGTTGATTGTGGTTTCCATGGATTTTCCTTTCTTACATTGGCATTCTATTTTGAAAGAGGACAATTAGCTTTACATACTAGCACTATCTTCAATGGATGCAGGTGGTTCATCAACGTACAACTTTGGTCCTCGTTAGTAGTCACTCTCTATTCAACAGGTTTTTGTGAGCCCTACTCTATTCCGAGCCTGATGTCATTAGAGTTGTACATTGTGTTTTAAGGTATAGCCGGGGCCTTGTTGTCGGCATTTCCATATTACTCTTATGTTGTACTTAGAGGCTCTGTAGACAGGTTGTGAGTGGTTTTTGATTAATGGAGTACATCTCCTCTTTATTCATGGATGAGTTTGGGTAGAAGGAATTCCAAGAGGTTTGTTCGGCCGAGTTATCTCGGTTGAGCGCCGATCGCGCTTCCCGAGGTCAGGGCGTGACACAATTCTTGCGTAAAGTGAAGGTAGATTAGGAGCCCCAGTTTGACATTTTGCTTCCACCCACATCTCTAGCTACTGACATTACTATTATATGTGGGCCAGACGATGTAGACGGTATGACATTGACTACAGCGGAGCGTCAGGATCGCGATGAGAGCATCCTGGCTCATTTGTATAGGATGATGGATTTGCAGTTGAGGGTTGGGGGTAGGCCTGCTACTTCAGAGGAGAGGACTCAGTTGAGTAAGCGGTTCCCTCCCAACACACCGGCACAAGATTGGTTGGTTTAGCTGCGGATCAGGGGGTGCCACCAGAAGAAAATATCATCACTCCAGAGCATTCAGTACAGGGTAACGAGGAGCAGGTTGATCCAGCAGTTGAAGCCACTGGTGAAGATCTGGGCGATGATATTGATGATTGGGAGGAGGCTAACCGGGCACTTCGATGAGGGCCATCTCTGGAGGATTGATCAGGCAGTTCTTATTCACCTTTTTTACTTTAATTATGCATTGGGGACACTGCATGTTTTAAGTGTGGGGTGGGTAACTCTCATTGTGCATAGTAGGAATAGATTAGTAACCATATTAGCTTCTTATATTTTTTATTTTTAGCTTCTTATATTTTTGAATTTCTAGTATATTTTTAATTTCTAGCTTCTTATATTTTTAAATTTTAGCTTCTTATTTTCTTTATTGTTAGCTTCTTGTTTTATTATTGTAAGATAATCTAGAGTAATTTTGAGTAGTGCAATAGTTTTTATTTTTTTGGTTATTTTTTTTAAATTTTATTTTCGAAAAGAAGACAGAAAAACAGAAGAAAAAAAAAGGACTTTTCCCGACGATGGATCTCCTAGACGGTTTTTTTGAGGGATAAAGTTTAAAAAAAAAAAATTAGAAAATACAAAAATACAAAAACATGTCTTTTATTTTCCTTAGGTAGTAATAATCCCCTGTGGTTTTTCATCGTGCATCGGTTCTTTTCCATGGGATGTAACTTGAACCGGGTAGTAGTCTTATTTTTTTTAGAGTAGAGTAGTATGTAGGAAATAAAGGAGAAGAACTTATGTTATTTGCACCTTCTGACTTGTTTGATGGTTGCATACTTAGGTTCTGGCATGTGTTTCACCTTCCCTTAGCTTTAGATATATGATGATGCCTTGACAAAAATAAATAGCATCGGGTATAACTCCTATGTCTCAGTTGCTTGACTTGTGTTCACTTTGTGCTTTATGCTTAATATACCTCTTGGCTTTGTGAATACTTGTCTGATTGAGAGTTCGAATGAAACCGTCTGTAGTGAGTCATGTGACATGTGTGAAGTGAGTTCTTTGCATAGTCCATGTTATTACAACTGAGTCTAGAACTTGCCCCGAATGTGAATTGAATCGAAATCCTAGGTGTTGCTCGGTTTGAAAAGTGATGTAAGGCTTTCTTTGAGCTTTTTGAGTTTTATTGCCTATCACAAATAAAATCATACTTGGTTACCCTTTTGAGCCTATAATCATTTCTTTTGGTACCCGCGTTACAAGCATATCCCCATTTAGTCTTAAATCATTTTGATCCTTAGACCTCTTAAAGCGTTTGAATTATAAAGAGAGCGCTAGAAATATGCAATGAGAAAACATGGGGTAGCTATTGAGTGAAACCAATAGAAGGAATAAATGTACCCTTATGCTTTAAATAAAAATCCACTAGCGGAAAGGCAAAAATACAAAAGAGAAAAGAAGAGAGAAAGAAAAAAAAAAGAGAAGAATAATTGAATAAATAAAGGGTTCTTATTTTTCTAGTGGATGTGATATGAAGTAGTGTTTAAAGAAGAAGGAAGAATATTTTGGGGTGAAATATCGTGTGATGATTGAAGGAATTGCGCTTAAAAATTGAATACGTGATGTGTTAAAGTGCTTAGGAGGTTTATCCCTATATCCCAAATATATTCTACCCGTCCCTTATCCCACATTAAAACCATAATAAGTCCTAGTTGATGTCAGACCAAGCAAGCCTACATTAGTAGAGATTTACATAATGGGCAAGCCTATGGTACCTTTTGCGTGCATGTGATTTCTTTGAGAGAGTGAGTGATTTTTCTTCATATGTGTGAGTCCTTAAACTATAATTGATCATGTGATTTGGATGTGTGGACTGCTTACTCTTTGTTTATTGTGAGGGCACACAGTTTCACAAAGGATATGTAACATTATTAGACCTCTCTGTTAGATCAAGTATTCAAGCCTCAGGTGCATTGTGACATTAAATTAGTTTTCGAGGGCAGAATTCTTATAATCATGTTGTTCCTGTATTGAATGTTTTGAAATTGGGCCTAAGTATGGGAAATGTATTTTGACAGCATATGCTAGAGCTTAATTATTGTACAAGAAATCAGAAATTTAGTGGCGACTTAAGTCGCCACTAATGTGCAGAATGGCGCCACTAAAATCAATTAGTAGACTTTGGGGTCGCTCCATGTACATCCGTTACTAAATGTTATTTATGACGACTATTGAAGGTCGCCACAAAAAGCTCTCATTTGCGGCGAGTTCTGTCGCCACAATAGGTGGAGAAAAATCTGAGTTGTGTGTTAGGTCGCCACTGAAAAAGACTTGTAGTAGCGATTATAGTCGCTACAAAAACTATTATACCTTCAATGGCAGCTCTTATCGCCACTATTGTATGTGATTTAGGAGCGAGAATTGTCGCTACAAATACTAATAATTTTTGTTACAAAGTTCAGTAGCTACTTAAACTTAGTTTTTCAACAGATTTTATTTTTCTATAAACAATTAAGCTGCAACAATATTTCTACTAATATTTACATAAACGAATCATAAGAGACACCATTCAGAGCATTTCTCAAACAAAATGATAAAGGAATTTCTTATTAAAAATTCAAAATATAGAATCTCCACATATACATGAAATGACCAAAAAAAATAGAGCAAAAATAAAATGTATTCAAGCTCCTCTTGGCTAGCATCATTTCCTCTTGAAAATAATGTCCTTAGAATGCAGCAAGAAACTCTCATGTCCTAGAATGCAGCCAAAGGAGGGAGCGAAAAAATCCTATACAAAATCAAAAGAGAATAATATTGTCCGTTTCCAAGTGTCGCTTTTTTATATTATTCCATAAGAAGGCAAATCATCTTTTGTGTACACATTGGATAAATTGGTTACTACCTACAAAATAAATTCAAGGAAATTTGTTAAGAACACATTTAGATACCACAAAAATAAAATGATATAATCATGTAAATATGTTTTTAAAAAATCACATTAACAATGATAACAAAAATTATTTTCTTTCATATGTAGTGCCCAAGCTAAATATAACAAATTAGAACTTCCTTTACTGTTTATTCACTAACCGTATTTTCTGAAAAGAACAAACTTCATAAAGGCCATATCATAGTGCAATTTGATGGGAGTATAGTTTGGCAATATTAGCATTTGAAATAGTTCCCGAGTTGTTGTATAAATTGATTCATGTTTCCTAGTCCAAGTCTATCCTAGTTTCCATTTTATTCTCTCTGTTTCTTCTTTTAATAGGTGCTTTACCAACTATAATATACTAATTTCAAAGTGAAACTACTTGATGAAGAATACAAACTATGATTTTATTACTCATATGAAGAAACAGTAAGTTAACTTACAATTAAATTTTGATATAGCCATAACAAAGGAAGAACGATGATATGTAATAAGATGCTTACTTGCTAATAGCAAAGTTACAAGCCATAAGACTCAAGTAATTGGTAAAACTTACGCTGGAGTATGTAATGCAATTAAAAATTATCACCTGCATGAAACCTCCAGAGATAGCTCTGGTTCAAACAACTGTGAACTGCCATGCCAAAAAGGTTCGAGAATAGAGTAGCAGCCGTTTGCAAAACCAAGTAAAATTGTTTGTCTTAGTTTTCTTTTTTATGTAAAAACTAATTTTATGTAAGATGGTTAAGCTCATTTACTGCATTACAAGACTAATTTTGGTTACTCGAAAATGTGTCTTCTATGTTTAACATCCAAAAGAAGCTGACAAAGAACTCACTTGAGTCAAATTGTTGACTTGGATATTGAACCTTTGAATTATATCAATTATGTTCTTCTTTGGCACAGCTTTTCCATTAAAAATCCAATCAGATTTGTTCTGTGTATCTATTTTATGCGTGATAGTTAACTGTCCCTCTTTGGTTTCCCCTCTCAAGGAAATCTTGATGTACCTTGACTCCTCCCCGCGTTTTAAAAATGCTCCAATACTAGAAGCCCTCCCCAAAAGCTAAGGCTCACTACCATTAACTGAACACAAAAACCCAGTAATTAATAGAGGCAGAACCAATGTCCACATCAAATATTAAAGTGAGAACAAGATGGTAACTAACAATCTTATTGAACAACATCAATGGATCTTAACAAAAACCTTAGTGGTTTATGCAATCAACATAAATATATATTTCAAAGGGCAACATGGTATATTATTGATGGCGAAAGTCAGCTTTCTAACCATCACAAAAATTACCGCAACAAAAATAGATTCGAGACACNTCCATAGTGGAAGTGGGAGCGTATTACCATGGATTTCGTTGTTGGACCCCCATGGACCTTGAAAAAATTTGACGCAGTATGGGTTATTGTGGATAGACTGACCACGTCTGCATACTTCATTCTGACTTTCACTACCTATTCTTCATAGTTGTTGGCATAGATCTATATCTGCGAGATTGTTCATCCTCATGGTGCGTCGGTTGAGTTATGGAGAGCTGTGCAGCGTGAGTTAGGCACACAGGTTGAGCTGAGCACGAAATTCATCCCAAGACAGACTGGCAATTTGAGCGCAACATTCAGATCTTGGAAGATATGCTACGTGCTTGTTGACTTGGATATTGAAACTTTGAATTATATCAATTATGTTCTTCTTTGGCACAGCTTTTCCATTAAAAATCCAATCAGATTTGTTCTGTGTATCTATTTTATGCGTGATAGTTAACTGTCCCTCTTTGGTTTCCCCTCTCAAGGAAATCTTGATGTACCTTGACTCCTCCCCGCGTTTTAAAAATGCTCCAATACTAGAAGCCCTCCCCAAAAGCTAAGGCTCACCACCATTAACTGATCACAAAAACCCAGTAATTAATAGAGGCAGAACCAATGTCCACATCATATATTAAAGAGAAAACAAGATGGTAACTAACAATCTTATTGAACAACATCAATGAATCTTAACAAAAACCTTAGTGGTTTATGCAATCAACATAAATATATATTTCAAAGGGCAACATGGTATATTATTGATCGCGAAAGTCAGCTTTCTAACCATCACAAAAATTACCGCAACAAAAATAGATTCGAGACATTGTACATGTAATAACTCGAACACATTCTAGGCATCCATAAATTGTGATTATTAGGCAATAACATACAGACCCATCACAAGATATATTATCATCTTATTAATTTTAGTATTTTATATAAAATTTAATCTGCTCATCTAAATAAAAAATATTAAACATTAAGTTTGCGAGCAGAACTTTCGAAGAATGTTCAGAGAAATGCAACTTCTCTGTGCAATTATACAACATTAACAGATTTGAAAAGGCAATCTACACAAAATATTGCCTATAAAAAGTTAAGTTTCAGCAAAATAGTTTCTTAAAACTCTCTGAAAATCAAAATTAAATTTTGACATAGATATAACAAAGAAAGAAAAATGTAACGGAAGAAAATAAAACCATCATCAAGTTACGAATCTCAGAAGAAATGAGGGAAATAGCACGAAGCTGCTTCTTGACGCTCTGAAGATACCTAGCTTCCTCTCCAAAGACAAATAGTTTCCTTTCAACTTCTACTTTCATCTCTCAACTCGAAATCTTCTTCAACAGACCCGATTTTGAGATATAAAAATAGAGAGAGAAAGGGATTTGAGTGGGACTCAAAGGCTAGAAGCTAGAAGTAAGGGTTTTAGGAGAATGGGATAAGTGATTTGGGAGAATGAAATTTTCAACG
>ML382241.1:170588-188764 GCA_005239525.1 Nicotiana knightiana | reverse complement strand
CGCCGCGTAAGATCCTCGAATCAACCACGACTACCATAATTAGGAGGGAGAAAGAGCTTTTCCAAAGGAATCTTTTGGGGTTGGGGGCCGCTCTCTTCCTTCTGATTATGACAAGTTTTTATTCAACAAATGAGTATCTTGACTGCTTCGTAGCCGCGTGACAATAAATAAATAAAATAACTCAGTCGCCTATTCCATGCCTCGGCTTCACCTAAATTTCACACAACTTTCCAAGTTTCCAAACTTAAATTTAAAATAACCAAATGTGCAAGATATGGGAAAACAGTAGAGTAAAACAGTAAAGTTTCCAAATCTTTGTAATTAAAATCAGTAAAACATAAATATTCTCCCTCATCACTGTCTTGTTGCGGCGTGCAACCCGATTCCACATGTCCACCCTTATCACTATCATTTATTTCCCCTGTCCACCCCTATCACTATTATTTATTTTCCATGTCCACCCTTATCACTATCATTTATTTCCCATGTCCACCCTTATCACTATCATTTATTTTCTCTGGCCGCCCTTATCACTATCAATTGATTTATTTATCAAAAACTTTCACAATTCAGGCCAAGCCTTTCACAACGCGTTTATCTCAACAATTGTAAACAGAACACAATATAGCTCACAAGCTGTATCCAATATTATTTCATAATGAAACCAACCAGAATATATGTAAATATCGTAACACTGTCATCCAGCTCAACCTTTATGTACCATAACAAAATCAAGGGAACAACCAACATTTTTAACACACGTGCAACAATACTTGGCAATAATCTAATGAAAACAAATAGTCAATTAGCATATGCGGAATAATTCAATTACGTACTTGAACATATTTCTAAAAGCCGCCTATAAATGAATATTTTCATCTATTCACTCATGACCTAAATTTAATGAGCTCCAAATAGTTTATCTTATCCTACCATTTTACATTTTCAAAGTCAGGGGTCCTACTCTACAATATTATCAATAATTTTTTTATTTGTTTGTTTATTGGTCTAAGGTTTAAGACTTCACTAAATCTTCAAAAGAAAAACAAAAACGATTATACAAATGCATTCTTGATCTATATAACATCGAAACAAAAGTACATGTGACTCTTATTCAGGTTTTAGTTTTATTACAGCAAAGATCATCACTTGACCATATAAACCTCAAAAATCAGAAAACAATTAAGCCGGTAAGCAAATAAATGAAAAACGGAAAAGGGATCATGGTAAAAAACAATTTGGTAGTGCATAGGTACTCGTCACCTCACCTATACACTACACACAAGCAATTTCACATAACAATCAGGTTGTGAATTCCTATTCCCTTAAGTCAAGGTTAAACCAAGCACTTACCTCAACTTCGCAGGCCACTCACTGTTCAATTACAACTTTTCCTCTTGAATTCACCTCCAATACACTCGAATATAACCATAATTAACTTAATATCATTAATTTATTTTAAAGGAACTAACTTTACTGAAAATTATAATTTTTCCTAAGTTTTCTAAAAAAAAGTTAAAACCCGACCCCGGGCCCGCTTGGTCCAAACTCGGAGTTCGGACCAAATTACGTTTACCCATTCACTCACGAGCCCGAATATACAATTAGTTTCAAAATCCTACCTCAATTCGAGGTAAAGATTTGATTTTTACGAAATTTCCTAATTCTACCCAAACCCTCAATTTTTACCATGAAAATTCTTTGTTTTTGATTTAAAAGTGATGAAAAACATTGGGTAATTGAAATATAACAAAAAAAAAAATGATTAGAGAACACTTAGCCCAATCCCTATGGTGAAAATCGCCCAAATCCGAGCTCCCCAACTCAAAATATGACCGAATGAACAAACCCTAATTTTATATATTTTTCTTCCAGCTATTCTTCCTCGTTTCTCATACCAAACGATCCCGAAACTCGATTTTTATGTCTCCAATGGATTTCTTGTAAAATTCTAGTCAAGTTAGGCTTTTGAATCACTCAATTTGACCTTATAATGAATGAGATATGTAAGTTTTAATATTTGCAAATAGTGCAGCTTTTTAAATACGCTGCCAGTGGCAATTGCGTAATTAATCTGAAAAATCTGGCAACCTTAGTAAAATGACCATAAAATCCTCATACAATGTCCAAATTCAACGATTCTTTTTGCTACGGGTCCGTAATTATGATACGGATCTAATACTTCATTCAAACAGAAATCGGAGCTCATTTGTTCAATATGATATCATTCATGCTTGAAGAAACGACGTCGAAGAATAAGAAAGAACGAACGCAACACAACCCAAACCTATTCGAAACTCACCCGAGCCCTCAGGGCTCTAAACCAAATATGCACGTAAGTCTAAGATATCATACGGACTTGCTCGTGCGATCAAATCATGAAAATAACATGTAAAACTATGAATTAAACCTCAAAACTCATCATTTTTCCTCAAGAACACTTCAATTTTACTATTTCTCAACCGGACATCCGAATCACGTCAAATAAACTCGGATTCTCACCAAACTTCACAGTTAGTATTCAAATACTATAACAAATCTGTACCGGGATCCGGAACCAAAATACGATCCCGATACCAATGGTTTCAAACATTAATTCTTTTCTTTATTTCATTAATAATTCAGCAAAACAATTTCTTTCAAAAATTGATTTCTAAGGCTTGGGACCTCGGAATTCATTTCTGGGCATACGCCCAAGTCCCATATTTTACTGCGGGCCTCCCTAGATTGTCGGAACACAGATCCGGGTCCGTTTACTAAAAATGTTGACTCAAGTCAACTAAAATCAAATTTTAATTCTAAAAAATATTATTTCTTATATTTTCACATAAAAGCTTTCCGGTTTCACGCCCCGACTGCGCACACAAATTGAGGTAATTAGAATTAGTATTTTTATGGCTAATAAGCCTAGAACGGAGTCTTAATTCATAAAATGATCCCTTGGGTCATCACACCTAAAAGCTGAGTAACAATTTAAATTTATAATGAGGTGTAAAGATATGTGATTTAATCCAATACTAATTACTTTAACAAGAAAAGTAAGTATGTGAGTTAAGTGAGCAAATTAAATCAAACCAGTATATGAACAAGCCTCTTCCTCGAGCCCCAAGGTGACCTCGAGAAGGACCTTGATGAACAGTAGAAATAAACAAAGAGAATGTAATAAAGGTAAATGACAATTTCTGAGAGATGAGCAGAAAAATAAAGGTGTATATTCTTTGCCAATGATTGATGATCCTTACAAATGGTTGAGATCCCCTTTATATAGGAAGGGAACCCTAAATAAGGTACATTTCTATTTACAGTAAAGAATCTTATGGGACAACTGTATAACCACCTAGTACGGATTTGTACTAATTCGTACAAATCTATTCCGGAATTTACGGCATGATCTTGGGGACGTGGCGAGAATCTTATCCTTTTGTAACAAACTCACAACGATACTGTTTTTGAATCGATCGTACTTGGTTCCGATGTTCCTCGAGCACTTAGGTCTTCGAACCTTTTTTTCCTTCCTTCGAGCCCGAGCTAGGTCTTTATCGAACTTCTGCCCTCGATGCGACCTCTCGATCCTACAAAATCGGGGTCATGTGATTTTGACCGTATACACAAACAAATAAATGAAGTCAATAAATTCTTTTGTAAGGTAAAATATGTAACTCAATGGAATTTTGGTTACTAAAATCTAAGGAGAAATCTTAAAAGGGATCTAGAGATATAATTAAAGTTCCAGCTTTGAGAATCCATGCATTCGAACATTTGATTTAGCAACATACATTTGATTAGTAATTATCTTTGCATTTCTTATGTTGAGCTTGCAAGAATAGCACAGTTAGCCTGTAAGAAGTATTGGACAATTACTTACTCCAACACTTAATGTATACATCAAGACGAGATCAGCGAAGATGTAAGCATTTTATATACAGATATAGACTCTACAATTAGCGTGAGAAAGACTCGAGTAAACTGGTACAAACTTACAAAGAGCACTGCTACGTCGTCGTCATTTGTGATTGGGCATTGAAGTTGGGCGTTCTCCTTAATTCTTAGGAAAACATAAACCAAATGTTCATCATTTCCCTTGTTTCCAGCTGCTTTATTTTCGATATGCTCCTTGAATAACTGAACCAATTTAGATTTCGAGCCACTCATTTTTTGAAGTAACTTCCAAGAAGGAAACAAATCAGCCACATCAAATTCTTCTGACTTCCTTTATTATTGCTATAAACTCGTCTTGATCTTTGGACATTAGTCCGAACACAGATCTACAAGTGATAGAGCTCGTAAACTTGAAATGTTTTTTTCTGTTATGTTGACTACAGAACCCGTCATGGAACGAATTGATGAAATGAGACTTGAAAGCTCATTTTGTCGTATTGTACTAAAGGACTTGACCATCTTTGCACTAAGGCTCGTTTTGTACGAGGGATAAGAAATAATTAATTTTGGGATTAAATTTAAGATGAATTATCTCACATTTGATTGGGATAAAATCATAATATAATTAATCCTGAGATTAGTTATCCCAGGATTGTAGTGTTATTTTTCCCTATGAAAGGGTGAGATAACTAATCATGGGATAACTTGTTTCCCAACCAAATGACCCCTAAAAAGTTCTGCTATACAAATTTTGGTATTATTTATTCCACCTAAGAGGCCGGATAAACAATTCCAAGATTAATTATCCTTGTAGGTGTTACTTGGTTGGAAAATAAGTTATCCCAGAATCCGGGATTGTTATACCATTTTCCTATTGGGGTAAAAATAGAACTACAATTTAGGATAACTAATTCCGAAATTAGTTATACGGTGATTATCCCAATCAAATATGAGATAAACTTATCTCAAATTTAATCCCGAAATTAATTATTCTTAATCCATCATATCAAACGAGCCCATATAAATTTAAAAATGACCATATTACCCCCTCAACCCGTATCACTTTCATTAATGTACTGGACGATTTTCACCGACCCTTTCTCCACAAACATCAGCTTCAGCCATAGCTATGTGATATCATAAGAATAAGTCCATCACTCGTTTCACATGAAACGGGCACAAATCGGAAATAGTTAAGCATACTGAAGTAACAAATTGGAATAGTTATTAGAAATTACTAGTATTAGTTTAATGAATACTAACTCAAATTGTGATCTATGTTATTTGAACATGTAATATACCTAATAGAAAATCTATAGAAAATTAAAAGAAGAGGATCATAATAATATTTTTATTTCTTATTTTTATTACATTGTCGATTAGTTTTAATTATTACAATCCTAATATATGACTTCTACTGGTTTTTCACTTGGCTTTATATATAATTATTGTTATATTTTTTATATTTATCAGTAATATTTTTGTGTATTATCTACTTACTTTATTTCTTTAATTAATTCAAAGTATAAATGTCCTCTTATTATCTCCGTCCCCCGATTTGTATTTTTCATCTAATGTGATGTTTAAATTAGTTTTTCGCATCTAATTTTACCTATAATAGAGATAATTTCATATTTAGAACTAATTTGTGATATTGAATTTACCCAACGTATAAAACACACAAGTTATTTTTTATAAAATCTAATAATATTTTTAATAACTTTTATTTTTGTAATACATATCGTAATACGATTATACGTCATGATCCTCAAGCTCCAAGCTCATGTATTTTTGAATTTATTTTTATTTTTGTTATTATGTCATGATTCCCAAGTTTCAAGTTCATAAAGGTACTTGTTTTACCACCTTGATTCTACGATTCTCCATTACCATGACCAATAATTTCTCCTATGACATCTGCCACATTTAAATAAATAGTTATGAATAAGGTGATAAAACATTCAACAAAAAATAGCGGAAGGTAAAACAATTACCGAATAGTTCATTCTCATCAACCTCAAGTTGATTTGTGAGATGTTGAAAAGGCTTAAAGTTGAAGATATTCAAACTAAATTGTGGATCACTAATTTCATCCACACTCGTACTATGAGAAAATATCAGTTTCAATTCATGGTTGTTGGTCTTAATTTTCAGATTGTTTGGTCCAACCACAAAGTTTTTCATAACATATAATCCCATTTCATGTATTTTTATTTTGAAAATACGCATAACAGTTCTTCCAATAGTTGCATGAATTCGATCTCTAAAACAAAGTATTTGAAAAGAAATTTAAGTTAGTAAGAGCATAAGTTGAAGAAAATACATCACAACTCAGAAAAAAACAACAACATGTAAAAGAGTATGCACCTTTTCATCTTGAATAATTAATTCAATTGAATTAGAATTTTCTGGTTTATCACGGTATGGAACGTGCCACAATCTAACGACACGAACCTTCAAATTACAAGTCATTTTGGACATTGATATTTCGCTGATATATTTATAGTTTGGAACCATACTTTGCAAAAGTTTGTGTGGAAGCTAAACCCTAAGCAATATAGAGAAACCAAACCTAAGTAAAAGTTACTTAAATAAAGATTTCTAAGGAAAGACTATCGTAGTAAATCAATTTTTAAGTATATAAGATCCTAATATTTAAAAAAGATAAGTATAAATCAATTTGTATGAGTGAGTGCGCAAGAAATTACAAGGATCTTCACTTTTTAGCTTTGGACTTTAATAAATTTTCAACGTTTCTTTTTTGTGGTTAATTAAAATTTCTTAACCACCAAGCCTTAATTTTTCTTGTCTTTTTCCTTTGTCCTCTTGTTCATTTTTAATACTATTTCTTAATATAATATAGATGTAAGGAACAAAATGTCTATTTAATTATTTATTTCTTAAAAAAGAATACCTACCATAACTGAATTATACACAAAATTTAATTAAAGATACCTATGATATTGTATATTGCTCACAAATAAGGTTAGATACAAAACTTATACTAAATAAAGAACTATTATTTCAATTTAAAATTAATGTGTAAGATTTTCAACGAAATTTTAATTGATTGTTGCTCAAAAAAGGATACCTACCATAACTGAATTATACACAAATATATATTATGTATACCTATATTTATAGTATATTGGTTTGCTTAATAAAAATTGCGTCCTTGTTTTGTGTACATCCAAAAGAACCATTTTGGTGAATATTTTTAGTTTAATTAATTTTTTCTTAAATTTTTTAGTCTATTTCCTTTAATACATATACAAATGTAAGATACAAAATATTTATTTAATTAATTCTTTCTTAAAAAAGAATACATACCATAGCTAAATTATACAAAAAGTTTAATTAAAGATACTTATAATAATGTATATGAACCTATATTAATGTATATTGTTCGCAAATAAGGTGTGATGACCCAAAGGGTCATTTTATGAATTTAGACTCCGTTCTAGGCTTATTAGCCATAAAAAGATTAATTTTAACTACCTCGATTTGCATGCACAGTCCGGGCGTGAAATCGGGCGTGATGACCCAAAGTCCGTATGATGTTTTTACACTTGCATGCATATTTTGTTTAGAGTCCCGAGGGCTCGGGTGAGTTTCGGATAGGCCACGAGATATTTTGAACTTAAGAAAAATTGATAAATTTCTATTTTCTGGTGCCCAGTAAATTAGTGCTACACGGTCGCATAATCTTTTACGCGATCGAATAGTGTAGATCGTGGGGGTCTTTTTTTGTTCTATGCGATCGCATAGCTATATCCGCGATCGCATAGTGTTAATTTGCTGGGGACAACTTTTGTTCTATGCGATCACATTAATTCTTCCGCGATCACATAATGAAAATTAATGGGGATAACTTTTTTTCTATGCGATCACATTATTTCTTCTGCGATCACATAGTGAAGATTTCAGAGAGTATTTTTTTATTCTATGCGATCACATAGAAGGCCTGCCCAGTCATATAAATACACTGTTAAACATGGATATAACCTATTTTTCAATCATTTTTTGAACTACCAAGCCCTAGAGACGATTTTCTTCACCAAGTTTCATCTCCAAAGTATTGGTAATCAATTCTAAATATTGTTCTTTCAATTCCTTATTGTTTTTAATCACTTTTAAAGCAAAAACTGAGAATTTTCATGGTAAAAATTGAGGGTTTGGGTAGAATTAGAGAATGTTGTAAAAATCAAATTTTTACCTCGAATTGAGGTCGGATTTCGAAACAAATTGTATATTTGGGTTCGTGGGTGAATGGGTGAACATAATTTGGTCCAAACCCGAGTTTAGACCAAGCAGGCCCCGGGCCGGGTTTTTACTTTTTTTTTGAGAAAACTTAGGAAAAATTATGATTTTCAGCAAAGTTAGTTCCTTTAGCATTAATTGATGATATTAAGTTAATTATGACTAGATTCGAGCAAGTTAGAGCAAGATTCTAAAAGAAAAGCTATAATTGAGTAGTGAGTGGCCTACGAAATTGCGGTAAGTGTTTGGCCTAACTTTGACTTGAGGGAATAGGAACCCCCACTTGTGTGCTATGTGAAATACATGTGTGTGGTGTATAGGTGAGGTGACGAGTATCTATGCACCACCAAATTGCCTGTTAAACATGATCCCTTTCCCGTTCCCAACTTAATTGATTCTTGTCTTAGTTGTTCATTATTGTTTCTTTGACTACTTGGCCTAACTATTTTGTTGTTAAATATTATTGTGGTTATTTTGGAAAGAGTATTGGTTGTTTTAGCTGGTTTCTTTGTGGTAAAAAATGGTTGAGCGGTTTTGTATTGTTTTTACGAAGTATATATATTTATGTTCATGTTAGTTTCATTTTGATATTATTGAGGAGGTTGCGAGAAATGCTGTTTAACTGATTCGTGATTGTTGAAGTTCACGTGGTTATTTGGCCTCAATTGATTATTTTCAATTGTTGTTGTAAGTATGCAAAAAGTGTTGGCTGTTCTCTCGATTTTATTATAGTACATAAAGACTGAGTTGGGTTGACAGTGTTACGGAGGTGATATATTTATTTTGGCTGGTTTTATTGTGGGATGATATTGTTTAAAGCTTACGAGCTATAGTGTTTTCTGTTTGAAATTGTTGATATAAAAGTGTTGTGAAAGGCTTGGCCTGCACTGTGAAATTTTTTGATGAATAAACAAAACTGATTGTGATAAGGGGCTGTGATTGTATTGGTAAAAAAGAATTTCACACGTAAGCCAGTTTTTGACAACTCAGCCAGTCACGTAGTCACAGAAAAACGCGACAGCTGGACGTAACTCTTTGAAGAGATACGGTACAAAAAGGCACAGTTCAGCAAACCCACGGACTTATCAGCCACGAGAAATTCAAATTGATCTAAACGAGAGAGAGGCACGGTCAGAATGAATCTAAACAAAGCTACGGGCAGATTCAAGGACCCACAATTGGCTACTCGAACGTTATGTAACCGAAGCCCAATTACCATTATCCTTTGTAACGCCTCATTAATATCATAATTAGTCATCAATGGGTAACCATAACAAGAGTCGTATGTTATAAGAATCTCCTATATAAGAGAGGAGAGAACAACTTGTAAAGGCATCTGATTCTCGAATACAATCAACGCCGGTCTTTTATTTCTGAAATATTATCTATTATTCATTTTTCACATTATCTTGATTATCAGTAACCCGTATTCATCTTAAAAATAAGCTTTAGTCAAAGGATCTAATTCTTTGGTTAAACAGTGATTAGGGTGGATAATTGATTGTGATAGGGGTGGATAATTGATTGTGATAGGGGTGAATAAATTGATTGCGATAAGGATGAATAAGTGGGATCGGGTTGCACGTCGCAACAAGACAGTGAAAATGGGGAATAATGATGTTTTACTGATTTTTAAATTTTAAGGATTTGGAAATTCTTGGTTTACTCTACGATTTTTCTTATATTTCCTACATGTGATTATTTTAAAGTAAAGTTTGGAAACTTGGAGATTTACTTGAGTATTGGTTATAGCTGAGACCTAGAAAAAGGCGGCTGAGTTATTTTATTGATGTTGCAGTGTTTATTTATTTGCTTAGACTTTTCCTTCTTGCTTCATATATTATTGTCATAGGTTATATGTTGTCAATGCCCCGCCGTAGCCTCGTCACTACTTCGTCGAGGTTAGGCTTGGCACTTACTCAGTACATGGGGTCGGTTGTACTGATACTACACTCTGCACTCTTTTGTGCAGATTTAGGTACCAAACAACAATAGAGATATTTAGAGCGGCTATTCATTTATTCGAAAACACGAGGTATATCTGCCGCCATTCGCAGATCTCGAGAGTCTTCTCCCATTTTTTATAAAGCTGTTTTATTATATTCAGGAAGTTGTACTATTTCTTTCAGCCCAGTATTTGTAGTATTCTTTAGTAGTTCGTGAATTGTGACACCAGACTATGGGGTAGTTCTAGGTTTATTTATATAATTAATTCATGGCTCGGTTTAACTGATTGTTTATTATTTTATATTTGGAATTATTTATTGAAAGCCATTAGATCAAGTTTAATTTAAAATTGTTTTATCCAGTTTAAATGGTTAATTAAAGGAAATAGTTAAGCGAACTCTAACATTGGCTTGCCTAGAAAGTGTGGTGTTAGGCGCCATCACGATCCCTAAGGTTGGGAATTTGGGTCATGACAAGTTGGTATCAGAGCACTAGGTTGCTTAGGTCTCACAATTCACGAATAAGCTTAGTAGAGTCTGAAGGATCGGTACGGAGACATCTGTACTTATCTTTCGGAGGCTATTGAGTTAGGAAACAACTATATTTTATTTCTACTCTATCGTGCGATACTAGTATCCCAAATACTGATTAGATTCTTCTATTCTCTCGTAGATGGCGAGAACACATGCTTCTTCTTCCGCTGACCAGCATTCTGGTCCTCCAGTAGCAACAACTCCTACTAGGGGTAGAGGCAGAGGCCGCACCAGAGGCCGAGGCAGGGGCATGACTCAGCCCATTGCTCAGGCAGCAGCCCCAAGCTGCGGAACCCTAGATTGAGATTAATGACGGGGTTTCAGCTCAGGCCGTTCCATCAAGGCCAGCTCAGGTTCTCGAGGAGTTTATTGCTACCCTGGTTCTTCAGGATGCTTTGGTCCGTTTAGTGGGCTTGATGGAGAGTGTGGCCCAGAAAGGCCCATTCCCTATTGCAGCAGCCGTATCTCAGGCTGGAGGAGGGGTCCATACTCCTGCTACCCACACTCCAGTTCAGACTACTCCTCAGGTTCAGACCCCGATAGCCAATCCCGTTGGGGTAATTCAGTCAGTTGCAGCAGTGCCGCCCGTTAATGGGGCGACTATGTCTACCGATGCTTTGTGGAGACTTGATAGGTTCATTAAGTTATTCCTTGTCCATTTCAGTGGTGCTACTTCAGAGGATCCTCAAGAATATCTGGACATTTGTCATGAGGTTCTGCGTAATATGGGTATTTTGGAGACCAATGGGGTCGATTTTGCTGCTTTTCAGATGACTGGTTCCGCCAAGAAATGGTGGAGGGCTTTTCTGTTGAACAGACCAGTTGGATCACCTGCTCTGACTTGGGATCAGTTCTCTCATCTCTTTTTGGAAAAGTTCTTTCCTGTTACTACCCGAGAGGAGAAGCGTCGTCAGTTTGAGAAACTTCAGCAGGGCAGTATGATTGTGACCCAGTATGAGACTCGTTTTGTGGATTTGGCTACGCATGCCATTCTCTTATTTCCCACATAGAGAGAGAGAGAGAGTCAGATGGTTTATTGATGGCCGTGCTCAGCCCATCAGGTTGCAGATGGCCAAGGAGACAAGGAGCGAGATTTCTTTACAGGATGCAACTAATATAGCTAGGAGGGTTGAGTCGGTTCTTGGTATGGGAGGTCAGGGGTCAGACAAGATACCTCGCCATTCCGGTGGTTTCAGTGGTGCCTCGTCTGGAGGCGGGCCTTCATTTAGGAGAGGCCATTCTTCCTGTCCATTTCATTCTGCACTACAGGCTTCACATGGTACTTCGGTTGGTCGTGGTTCTTATCTGCCTCTTTCTGCTCAGCCAGTTTACAGTGCTCCTTCAGCTCCTATTAGAGCACCTCCTCGACAGAGTGTTCCGCGTGGTCAGCTGATTCGTCTGGGTCAGCATACTCTTCAGCAGAGATGTTTTGAGTGTGGTGAATATGGGCATGTCTGGAGGACTTGTCCGAATTACGCGGGTAATCAGTTTCAGCAGCATGGTTCTCATGCTACAATTCCAGCACCAGCTCCAGTACCACCTGCCCAACTAGCAAGGGGTAGGGGTCAGGTAGTTAGAGGTAGAGGCCAGAATGTTAGAGGTAGAGGATAAATTCCTAGAGGTGGAGACCCAACCTGTTGATATACTTTCTATGGTATGGCTGAGGTCGTTACATTAAATGATGTCATTTCAAGAAAAATCTCTAATTATTATAGAGTGATGATTTCCTGAACGTAATTCGGTTATGCGTATCTAATAAAATTCTTCTAATATGCTCCACTCTCGGGTGAACTTCGTAACTCAAAAAACAAATCTATTTATGTGAATACTTGTATTGAGAAACTCTATGGAGATAGCTATGTTTATCATTATGTGTTGTAATTTTGTTTAACGGATAATATTTAAAAGAAGAAAAAAAAATGGAAAGTTTCGATTGGCACGATATGCATACAACTTGTGACTCAGAATTGAGGGCGAGATCCTCGCATTTTAATATCATTTGATATGTTTAAATCGGGCTACGAGCCGTGGTGGAAGTTATGTAAGGACGAGGTCCTTGTGATGGAAATTCTTGTGTTTAAATTCTCCCTTGTGAGTTAAAACTTTACTATAGTACTGGTACGGAGTCATGCCTGTTAGGCTTATTCAAAAACTTATGTATAAAAATAATAATAAAAGTAATACTAATAGTAAATAAATAGATAAATTAATTAATTAACTGTGCATAATTTTCCAAATCCGTGTTATAATTATTGAACTTTGACCTACGAGGTATGTGCACGCCCGCGTTGCGTTAAATGAGACACGTTAATTTGGGTATATAATTATGAGGTCTTCATGAATCGCATCTCGTTATCAGTATTGTAAAGGGTAGAAAGGGGATTATTGTTATGTGAAGTTATTGGGTGATTCTGTAATTGATTATGAACAACTATTAAGATCATATTGAGCCGAAAGGGTGTTCCATTCAAATGGTCAGACGAGTGTGGGTGGAGCTTTCAGAAGCTCAAGACAACCTTGACTTCAACACCGGTGTTGGTGTTACCATCAGATTCAGGGTCTTTCACGGTGTATTGTGATGCTTCCCCAGTTGGCCTTGGAACAGTGTTGATGCAGGATGGCAGGGTGATTGCGTATGCGTCTCGTCAGTTGAAAGTCCATGAGAAGAATTACCTTGTTCATGACTTAGAGTTGGCAACCATTGTGCATGCATTGAAAATTTGGAGGCATTATCTTTATGGCATGCCGTGTGAGGTTTTTACTAACCATCGCAGCCTCCAGTACTTATTCCAGCAGAAAGATCTAAATTTGAGGCAGCGAAGATGGTTAGAATTACTAAAAGATTATGATGTCACCATATTGTATCACCCAGGAATGTACCAAGATTTGAGGCAACATTATTGGTGGGGAAGGATGAAAAAAGACATTGTGGTGTATATGGATCGTTGCTTAAATTATCAGCAGGTAAAGTATGAACATCAGAGACCTGGTGGTTTGCTTTAGCAAATAGAGATTCCTGAGTGGAAGTGGGAGCGTATCACTATGGACTTTGTTGTTGGGCTCCCACGGACTCAGAGGAAATTTGACGCAGTTTGGGTGGTTGTGGATAGGCTGACTAAATAAGCACATTTTATTCCTGTGACAAGTACTTATACTTAAGAGCGGTTGGCTGAGTTATATATTCGGGAGGTTGTTCGCCTTTATGGTGTGTCTGTGTCTATCATTTCTGATCGAGGTATGCAGTTTACTTCTCACTTTTGGAGAGCAATTCAGCGTGAGTTTGGTACCCGAGTAGAGTTGAGTACAACATTTCACCCTAAGACCGACGGGCAGTCCGAGCATACCATTCAGATATTGGAGTATATGCTCGGCGTTTGTGTTATTGACTTTGGAGGTTCGTGGGATCATGTAACGATCCGACCAGTCATTTTGAGCTCTAGCGCGTCGTTCAACTGTTTGAAGTTGTGAGCAGCTTCGTTTCAGGTATTTTGACCCGTGGGCGTGGTCGGACTTGAGTTCCAGGAAGTTTAGAATTGATTTGGAAAGGAAATTCTCATTTCAGAAGCCTTAAGTTGGAGAAATCAACTAAGATTGGAATTTTGAGTAAACGACCTCCGAATCAAGATTTGAAGGTTCTAGAAGGTTCGTATGATGATTTCAGACTTGGGTGTATGTCCGGCTCGGGGTTTGGATAACCCGTGAGCGCTTCGGCGTATATTGTGGAAGTTAGCATTTTAGAAGGATTTCATGAATTTGGGCTTGAAGTGCGTAACAATGAGGTTGATGTCCTTTTGGGATTCCGAGTCTGGGAATAGCTCCGTATGGTGATTCTGGAATTAGGAACGCAATCGGAAGTGAATTTGGATGTCCGTAAGTCATTTTGGGGTCATTTGGTTAAAGATAGAAATTTGAAGGTTTCTGAGAAATCCGACCGGAAGTGGAATTATTGATTTCGAGGTCGGAATGCAATTCCGGAAGTTGGAGCAAGTCCGTAATGTTCAAAATGACTTGTGTGCAAAATTTGAGGTCAATCGGGTATGATTTGATAGGTTTCGGCGTCGGATGTAGAAGTTTGAAATTCTAAGTTCTTAAAGAATTGGATTTGAGTGCGATTCGTGATTTCGGCGTTGTTTGATGTGATTTGAGAGCTCGATAAAGTCCGTGTCATGTTTTGGGACAAGTTGGTGTGATTGGACGGGGTCTCGGGCCCTTGGGTGGATTCCGGGTGATTGGCAGATCAAATATTTGAAGTTGGAGAAGGCTGAAGGTTGTTGTCATCTGGTGTAATCGCACCTGCGAGGCTTTGACCGCAGGTGCGAGATTGGGGCTGGAGTTGAGGAGGCCGCAGGTGCGGAAGATTGGTCGCACCTGCGGAATGGTAGGTGCGAAGAGGGGATCGCACGAGCGGGAACTTGCTGGGTCAAGTCAGAGCCGCACCTGCGATGGAATTTCCGCAAGTGCGGAGCCGCAGGAGTGGCCATTAGATCGCAGGTGCGAAAGAGGCCTGGGCAGAATGTTTTAAATTCGGGTTTGTGCCATTTCTCTCACATTTTCCATTTGGTTGGGGAGATTTTGGAGGATTTCAAAGGGAGATTTTCACCAAGCATCAAGAGGTAAGTCATTACTTCTCATTTCCAAGTTAAATACAAGATCATTACATAAATTTGATATGGAAAATTGGGGAAAAAATTGGGGGTTTTGAAGAAAAACCTAGAAAATGTAAATTTGGGATTTAGCCACGAATTTGAGTATGGAATGTAGAGTAAATTGCATGATTGAACTAGTAGGGCTATGGGTAGAATGTATCTTTGAGAATTTCGGATTTTCGGGCACGTGGGCCCAAGGGATTTTGGTCTTTTCTCCGAGCGGGGTTGGAAAAGTATATAAGCTGAATTTTTTGTGAGTATTAGGATGAATTTTCATTGCTTTGCCATTATGTGGTAGTTTCGGAGCATTGTGCGTCCGTTGGAGTCATCGGAGGGGCTTGGAAGCCGGTGTGGGAATTTCGGAGCGAGGTAAGTCTCCTTTCTAACTTTGTGAGGGGGAATCGTCCCCCTAGGTGAATTAATTCAGTACATGCTATTATCTTCGGGGGCTACGTACGCACGAGGTGACGGGAGTCCGTGCGTAGCTACTATTATGCCATGTCCGGGTAGTCTAGGACCCACTAGCATGCCTTATGTGTTATACTTGTAATCCTGCCTGTAATATTAAACTGCTAATATAATCAAAGACGTAATTGAATATCTAAAAGAAAACTAGAGTTCATCTTGTAAATCTTCTAAAAAGAGAATTTATCTCTCTATGGATATTTGTGTACCTGGACTAGGTTGTAACGTGGAATATCATTAAACTTGACAAATGAGTTTTAACAACAAATGATTTCAAAACCTATATTTCATGTTTCTTTTAATAAGGATTTTACCACTTTCCTGAGAAAACCTGCTTCTTGAGAAAAATAAGGATGTATTATGTGAATGTGTACATATGAGCACCTGAGTCCCAGGTATGATTCACGAGCAGGCTAGCCTTATTATTTTTATGTTGACCGCATCGCATGTTTGATTCGTGAGCGGGGAAAATAGATGCATCTATGGTTCGAGCCGATCGACCCTTCGGTAGTGCACAATTTATTATTGTTGGTCCGTGCCGTTTGTCCCTCGGCATTGCTTGCACATGATATTGCTGCATAGTTGTTATGATTTTTACCTAATTACTAGCCTGGAATATTAGATTATTAAGTGAAATGACAGAGATTTAAAGTTATTAAGAAGATTTTGGAAGACGTTGTCCCTTCCCGTCGATTTATTAAGATTTGATTAACTCATCATGCTGATTAATTGTTAATATGACGAAGATATAAAAATGTTAAACGTGAACAGAGTTGAAAAAATATTTGAATCCTGTTTTATAAATTGCCTATGATAAATCATGCTAAGTGTCATACTTAAATATTTTAAATTGACCGTTAGTAAGTGTCTAATTTGACCTCTCATCACTACCTCTCTGAGGTTAGGCGGGCGACTTACTGAGTATACGCTGTTTTTATACTCATGCTACACTTGCTGTGCATTTTATTGCACAAGTACTTTCATAGCAATGTGGAGGGTTCGGAGACTTAGGCGAGCTGCATCATCCGGAGGTGATCCGTAGGTGACAGAGTCTTCTTCGTACTGTATCTATTTCATTTAAATTTCCTTGTCCAGTTGTATTTCGGACAGGCTTGTAATGATTGTTGAATTCTTAGAAATTGCTCATGCACTTGTGACACCGGCATCTGGGATATGTATTGGGATATAATTTCTTAAGTGTAATCTTTAAACCATTGTTTTTGTTAACTAACTTTTATTTGGTCATTATGTAATGAAGTGAAAGGAAGTGTTTTCATAAATGTTTTAAAACGGAAATTTATTTCAATTAATTAATGTTTTGGCTTGCCTGACCTTGATGTCCGGCGCCATCACGACCTTAGGGATTTTGGGTTGTGACAACATGGTATCAGAGCGCTAGGTTCCCGTAGGTCTCACGAGTCATGAGTAAGTCTAGTAAAGTCTTGCAGATCAGTATAGAGACTTCTGTACTTATCTTCGAGAGGCTACAGGGCTGTTAGGAGTACTTCCCTTCTTGATTCTTCATCGTGCGAGTTGATTCCTTTGAGGCTTATGCCTATGTTCATTCCTACTCACTCGCGAAGCTCTTGCTATGGATTAGGAATTTGAGGAATGGAAATGGTGCTATGAATGTAATCCGAGATGCTTCTATGTGTAATTGGTCGTGGCTGTTGTTATGGCCCTGCAAAAAGGTAATATGTTATTTCAGCTCAGTAGCTATGTTTCTGGGGGCCTTAAGGTTGTGCTCGGGTAGTGATGATATTTGCAATTGGTTGTCGTGCGGTGTTGATATGATGATAGAACATTGCCCGTATGTTGAGGGAGATGAATGGTTTGAAGGGAGGTCTTTGAAGAGTGTGATTTCGAGATTTCAGTGCTTTTGTGCCGGCAAAGGAAGGGCATTTGGGTTATGAATGGTCCGGTTGGGGTTGATAAGGTAGTAAGAATTGGTGTCTTCAAGTGAGATGGGATATGCACCTGTGACGTGTCATCGTCGTCATTTATCAAATGGAATGTGTTAATTTGTCGGTGCTATGGGTTCTTAGGTTGCGTGGGGTCAGAGCATTGAGAGGAAGCATTGAAGAATGCGGTTGGCAGAGATCGTGAGGTGTGTTGGTTGATTTCCCAATGCACACGCAAGTGTACGTGGTCGACAAGTAATATAGGAATTGAAGTCCAGATATCGTACCCACAGGGACTTGTGATTAACTATCCACTAAACTAAACTCAAACAAATATTTAACTAGAATTAATCTAAAATAGTAAATCAAAAGATTAAATAGACAACTAACTTAAAGATGAATTCAAGGTAAATTGATATTCTAGAGTTATGGGTTGTTAAACAATCACGTTGAGTTTTCGACCTAAATCTTCTAATCAGGTTTATTGATTGACGAGGTTAATATTGCTCGTAGCCTTCTCCCGAAGTACAACTCGCCTATTCAAG
>ML382241.1:117435-170540 GCA_005239525.1 Nicotiana knightiana | reverse complement strand
TGATCAAGCAATTGAATAATTAAGCACAAGATTGAATAAACAAACCAATTAAGATAAACAATAAGAATAATTCAAGCTTCAACTACAACGTTCATGTAACACCCAATACTCTAGAACTAATAAACTATAAAACTAAAGAAGAGAAGAGAAGAAAAACTAAGTAGAATCTGCTGTCGAATCCCCTGTCCAAAGTCTGCATAAGCCCCTTAATGTGATGTTTTTGGGTCTATTTATATGTTTAGAATGAACCCTAAACGTCTCAAAGACTTCTATTCTAACTTGGAAACACTTAAAACCCGTCAAAACTCAATTTCTGGCCGTTCTGGGACCCTGGCGTTTAAGCCCAAACGCCTGGGTAAGGCCAGGCAGCCCCTGGCGTTACAGCTCTAACGCCTGGGTAACGCCAGGACCCCCCAGGCGTTATGGGTCTAACGCCTGGGTAACGCTAGGCTACCCCAGGCTGTTTGGCTCCACTGCCCGGCTATCGCCCGGGTGTCCCTTTTCGCGTATTCTTTGACGTATTTGCATCCGTTTAGCCCCGTTTCTATTTCCAATTCACCTACACATAAAACAAACCCCATTAGGCACATATGACGTGTATTTTATCATTAAAGCTCATAAAATGCGAGGTATATAATGCTTAAAATCATGAATTCTAGCCACTCATCAAGGAGCGGTGGTTCAGTGACGGATAGAGGTTGGTAATGGAGGCAGCTAGGGAAGAGATGATCTTCGGAGAGCTTGAAGTTGTGGTGATCTGCTGGTTTGGGAGCTACAAAGAGTGATCCTGGGGTGAGGCTAAGCGGTGGTTCCATTTCTAGGAGGCCAGGTGTAAGAAGCGTAAGTCGAGCAGTCGCAAAGTTGGGGAAAGGTAGCATAGCTTGGGATTTGAAGACATTATTGCACATTTAATGGATGTCCACGATAAGCAGACAGACTAGTAGGTCGGTAAATGAAGCAGGGCATAGGATGGGGTATTGAAGTCGTAGGGAGCGTGCATTTCATCGTCGTTGGGAGGCGTCCGCGAGTGATTTCCACAGGTGGGTTGTCTTATGTGAATAGGATAGCGATGGCGGGGTTGGCAGGTCTCAGTGAGGAGTTGTAGTGGCTAGTCGGTAGGAGGTAGAATGTGTGAAGGATGCTAGAGGATCTGAGTATTTAGGGAGCGCTAGCAAGAGAATTTGGAAGAATTGGACGGATGGGTTGAGCAGGATCGTGTTATCAAAGGGGAAAGGATCTCGGTGGGGTCTAGAGTGGTACAGGGAGTAGCTTCGAGCTAAGTGGGGGAGTCCCACCATCTACAGTTGGGTCGTAGGGTTGCCTTCGCATAGGGTTGCGGATTGTCGGCATGTTGGCAAGTTATTTAAGCTAAGGGAAAGGAGTAAGATGGTAATTGTGCGTGGGATTTGATGAATATGTGCAAAAGTTGGCCCTGTCGGGCTAGGGTTGGGCTTGGAAGATTCAAAACTTATGCTTAAGGCATGGGCAAGTTGTAAGGTTAGTGACTCAGTCACATGTTTCATTGAAAATGGTGTTCCTGTGCTAGGAGAGCCATGGAATTGATTGTATTCGGGGCCAGTCGGAGTGGGTGACTCTCAATAGCGGTCCTAGTGAGTTCAAAAGTTAAGAATGCGGCGTATAAGGATTTCAGGCAGCAGTATGATCAAGAATCGAGCTTTTGCAGAGTAATCTCTGAGAAAAAGGAGGATGGTTGGAATGTTCTATGATATGTTTCAGCATGCAGGATAATATATGAGGAGTGAGAGAAATAAACTCCGGATTGAAGAAAAGATTATCAGAAGGGTATGAGACGGGTTGCGGGATTTGGGAAACATAGTCTCGTGAATCAAGGTCACTCGGGATGAGTGAGGGTTGAGTTTGCTATGGGTTGAAGGAATTTGTTATTATTCCTGAGGAAATTGAAGATGATTAAAAGAAGATGGATTGATTAGCCATGGTTGAAATGGCACCTTTGCGGCAGTGATCCGTTCCTTTGATATGATTTAGTTATGCATGTGGTTTGTGCGGGGCTTGTTGACCATCGTAATGGATATCATGTGGAAGCATTTGAGTGCTATAGCCTGTCAGGTGTAGGCGGACACCGGAAGGGTTATAGTGGTATAAACTACTACTTAAGGATTTGCATGATTGGGAGATAGTGGGAATTCACTCGTGTGTTGAGATGGTACTCTTGAATTGAGTCAAGTAAAAAGTTTCTATATTATGAAGTGTTCACCCTATTGGTGGTTCGAAGTTATGATGGAATTCTTGCGCTACCTCATGTTGGTATGTTAGGTGCGGGAAGCAGTATGTAACTGGCAGTCAGAATCGAGATTTAGGTCCGATGTTTATAAGGATGTCATGAGCTCGGAAGAGCAAGACAAAGTGATTTGAAAGTTCAGAGTAAGCTGGTGCTATCTTCAGTGTCACCTGAGATTGATATTCGGGGAAAGAGGCTTTGTACCCTGGTCATGGGTTCTTGATGTGTTTTGCGGCCTTAGTGTGGTCCATGTTATGGATGGGCAGACTTGTTGCCTTTTGTGGAAGGTCGTGGAAGCATGACCGCGAAAAGATTGTATAAAGTGTGACAAGTAGTCACTTGATGGATTTCAGATTTGGACTGAGTATAAAGAAGTGCAATATTGCTTAATTGAGAATTTACGCCTGGAGGGCGTTCCGTTCAGTTGATTATGGATTATGGGGTGTCAGTCCCAGTGATGATGGTTGTTCTCGTGTATTGGAGAAAATGTGGGTTAATATGGACCCAGGCAAAAGCTATTAGCTTAGTTGGTGCGAGCAAGGTGGCTCGATGCTTGTGGATGGATTTAAATATGATTATGGGCTCCGTATGAGCCAGACATGTTCCTTTCAGTAGAGCTCTTTTCATGGAAAGGTATTAGAACAGAGAGTGTAGTTCTGTCTTCGTCAGATTCATGTGTTATTGTGACTGTGCCGTGTGAGTTATGAAACGACTTTGATAATTTCCTGTGTGTTGAAGTTCTGCGTAGTGGGGATGTTATGTGATCAAGATAGCTCTTGGGATCCAGAGTGTGTGTGTATATATATATATATATATCGCACCTCAGTTGTGCTTGAGTTATGTAGCCTACGACTCTATCAGCCTCCCCAGGATGGTATTATGCACTTAGCGTGCTTATGATCGATATTCAGTAAATCGTAATAGTGAGTAAATCAGCTCCGTATATGTATCTTATTAAGTAAATTTTATGTGTGGATCGGGTGGCACGTCGCCACGGGTATATTATTCGGATCAGGTTGCACGCTGCAACAGTGTGATGATGAGAAGGGTTAATATGTATTTATTTTCTTGTGTTTTATTTCCTATTTTCTGGTAAGAATTCATGTTAGTTGCGTGAGTCGAATAGTTCCTTCCTGGGTCGTTTCTTATTATCATGTTCGAGTTATGGCTTATTGGCGCAATGTGGTATCATGTGAGGCTGTGGTCATGATTGGGGTGATTCGTTGTCTGAGCAGTTCATACTGGGTAAGACGAGATTATCGGATTAGGGATCAGTGCGATGAGGCTATGTGAAGTGTATATTAAAGAAAAAAATACCATTATTCAGGTTCATAATGAAGTGATGATTCTAGTCAAGATGAGGTATTCAAGGATTTGTTAACTCTGCAGTGGGTATGAATTTCTGCGCATTTCCTCCGTTGTTGTGGTATCGCCAGCATTATAGCAGGATGTATGTATATATATCATGAGGTGCATTGGGAGTATCCAATTCGTGGAATTTTGGCTTTTAAGGTTCAAGGAGTGTCACTGTGGTCAGATGATGAGTTATACGATGCATGGTGCTGATTCAACAAAGGTATGCGGTGATGTTATGGTATATCGTGTGGTAGTTGATACGATGTTTATATGTTGGAACTAGGCCTGGCAGAGAAATTTCAGGTATGTGAATGAATTCTGAGCTTATTGTATGGATAAGAGAAAAACCCTTCAGGTGTGATCAAGCTAAAGTGCTCAACTGGGTTGTGGTAGCACGGGAAGGTGCTCGAGGTGTTAAATAGTGATTTCAGGTAACTCCAGAGTAGTTCTTGGCACATTCGAGGACGAACGTCGGTTTAAGTGGGGGATAATTCAACGACCCGACCAGTCGTTTTGAGCTCTAGCGCATCGTTCAGCGGTTTGAAGTCGTGAGCAGCTTCGTTTCAGGTATTGTGACCCGTGGGCAGAATTGAGTTTCAGGAAGTTTAGAATTGATTTGGAAAGGAAATTCTCATTTCAGAAGCCTTAAGTTGGAGAAATCAACTAAGATTAGAATTTTGAGTAAACGACCTCCGAATCAAGATTTGAAGGTTCCAGCAGGTTCGTATGATGATTTCGAACTTGGGTGTATTTACGGCTCAGGGTTTGGGTAACCCGGGAGCGCTTTGACGTATATTGTGGAAGTTAGCATTTTAGAAGGATTTCATGAATTTGGGCTTGAAGTGCATATCAATGAGGTTGATGTCCGTTTGGGATTCCGAGTCTAGGAATAGCTCCATATGGTGATTCTGGAATTGGGAGCGCGATCGGAAGTGAATTTGGATGTCCGTAGGTCATTTTGGGATCATTTGGCTAAACATAGAAATTTGAAGGTTTTTGAGAAATCCGATCGGAAGTGGAAGTTTTGATATCGAGGTCGAAATGCGATTTCGGAAGTTGGAACAAGTCCGTAATATTGAAAATGACTTATGTTCAAAATTTGAGGTCAATCGGGTGTGATTTGATAGGTTTCAGCATCGGATGTAGAAATTTGAAATTCTAAGTTCTTAAAAAATTGGATTTGAGTGCGATTCATGATTTCGGCGTTGTTTGATGTGATTTGAGGGCTCGAGCAAGTCCGTGTCATGTTTTGGGATAGGTCGGTGTGATTGGACGGGGTATCGGGGGCCCCAGGTTGATTCCGGGTGATTGACGGATCAAACATTTGAAGTTGGAGAAGGCTGAAGGTTGCTGTCATCTGGTGTAATCGCACATGCGAGGCTTTCACCGCAGGTGCGGCTAAGGGCGCCGCAAGTGCGATATTGGGGCTGGAGCTGAGGAGACCGCATATGCGGAAGATTGGTCGCACCTGTGGAATCGTAGGTGCGAAGATGGGATCACAGGAGCGGGAATTTGCTGGGTCAAGTCAGAGCCGCACCTGCGATGGAATTTCTGCAGGTGCGGAGCCGCAGGATCGGCCATTGGATCGCAGGTGCGAAAGAGGACTGGGCAAAATGTTTTAAAGTCGGGTTTGTGCCATTTCTCTCACATTTTTCATTTGGTTGGGCGATTTTGGAGGATTTCAAAGGGATATTTTCACCAAGCATCAAGAGGTAAGTGATTCCTTATTATTTCCAAGTTAAATACAAGATCATTACATAAATTTGATATGGGAAATTGTGGGAAAAATTTGGGGTTTTTGAAGAAAAACCTAGAAAATGTAAATTTGGAATTTAGCCACGAATTTGAGTATGGAATGTAGAGTAAATTGCATGATTGAACTAGTAGGGCTATGGGTAGAATGTATCTTCCAGAATTTCGGATTTCCGGGCACGTGGGCCCGAGGGAATTTTGGTCTTTTCTTCGAGCGGGGTTGGGAAAATATATAATCTGAATTTGTTGTGAGTATTAGGATGAATTTTCATTGCTTTGTCATTATGTGGTAGTTTCGGAGCGTTGTGCGTCCGTTGGAGTCATCGGGGGGCTTGGAAGCCGGTGTTGGAATTTCGGAGCGAGGTAAACCTCCTTTATAACTTTGTGAGGGGGAATCGTCCCCCTAGGTGAATTAATTCAATACATGCTATTATCTTCGGGGGCTACGTATGCACGAGGTGACGGGAGTCCGTGCGTAGCTACTATTATGCCATGTATGGGTAGTCTAGGACCCACTAGCATGCCTTACGTGTCGTTTGACCCTCGACATTGCTTGCGCATGATATTGCTGCATAGTTGTTATGATTTTTGCCTGATTACTAGCCTGAAATATTAGATTATTAAGTGAAATGATAGAGATTTAAAGTTATTAAGAAGATTTTGGAAGACGTTGTCCCTTCCCGTCGATTTATTAAGATTTGATTAACTCATCATGCTGATTAGTTGTTAATATGACGAAGATATAAAAATGTTAAACGTGAACGGAGTTGAAAGATATTTGAATCATGTTTTATAAATTGCCTATGATAAATCATGCTAAGTGTCATACTTAAATATTTTAAATTGACCGTTAGTAAGTGTCTAATTTGACCTCTCATCACTACCTCTCTGAGGTTAGGCGGGCGACTTACTGAGTATACGCTATTTTTGTACTCATGCTACACTTGCTGTGCATTTTATTGCACAGGTACTTTCATAGCAATGTAGAGGGTTCGGAGACTTAGGCGAGTTGCATCATCCGGAGGCGATCCGCAGGTGACAGAGTCTCCTTCGTACTGTATCTAGTTCATTTAGATTTCCTTGTCCAGTTGTATTTCGGACAGGCTTGTAATGATTGTTGAATTCTTAGAAATTGCTTATGCACTTGTGACACCGGCATATTGGATATGTATTAGGATATAATTTCTTAAGTGTAATCTTTAAACCATTATTTTTATTAACTAACTTTTATTTGGTCATTATGTAATGAAGTGAAAGGAAGTGTTTTCATTAATGTTTTAAAACGGAAAGTTATTTCAATTAATTAATTTTTTGGCTTGCCTGACCTTGATGTCCGGCGCCATCACGACCTTAGGGATTTTGGGTTGTGACAGATCAGTTCTTGCCGTTAGCAGAGTTTTCTTATAATAACAGTTATTAGTTGAGCATTCAGATGGATCCTTATGAGGTGTTATATGGTAGACGGTGCAGATCGCCAGTTGGATGGTTCGAGCCAGGAGAGGCTCGATTGTTGGGTACAGACTTAGTTCAGGAGGCCTTAGATAAGGTCAAGATTATTCAGGAGAGACTTCGTGCAGCTCAGTCTAGGAAAAAGAGTTATGCAGATCGTAAGGTTCGTAATGTGGCATTCATGGTTGGAGAGAGAGTATTGCTTCATGTGTTGCCCATGAAGGATGATATGAGGATTGGAAAGAAGGGTAAGTTGAGCCTTAGGTATATCGGTCCATTTAAGATTCTTGATAGAGTGGGGTAGGTAGCTTATAGACTTGCATTGCCTCCAGAGTTATCCTTCAGTTCGAGTGCAGTGGAGAGGCCAGCCCATTGAGGCAGCCACTTGGGAGTCCGAGTCGGACATGCAGAGTAAATATCACACTTGTTTGCAAATTCAGGTATCTTCTATGTCCGTTCGAGGACGAACGTTAGTTTCAGAGGTGGAGATTGTGATGACCCAAGGGGTCATTTTATGAATTTAGACTCCGTTCTAGGCTTATTAGCCATAAAAAGATTAATTTTAACTACCTCGATTTGCGTGTGCAGTCCGTGCGTGAAACCGAAAAGCTTTTATGTGAAAATATAAGAAATAATAATTTTTAGAATTAAAAAATTTGGTTTTAGTTGACTTGAGTCAACATTTTGAGTAAACACACTCAGATATAGATCTAGACAATTCCCGGAGGTCCTCAATAAAATATGGGACTTGGGCGTATGCCCGGAAATGAATTCCGAGGTCCCGAGCCTTAGAAATCAATTTTTTAAAGAAATTGTTTTGCTAAAATATTAATGAAATAAAGAAAAGAATTAATATTTGAAATCATTGGTATCGGGCCGGTATTTTGGTTCCGGAGCCCGGTACAGATCTGTTATGATATTTAAAGGTTAACTGTGGAATTTGGTGAAAAACGGAGTTCGTTTGACGTGATTCAGACATCCGGTTGAAAAGTTATGAACTATAAGAATTCTTGATGAAACTGATGAGTTTTGAGGTTTAGTTCATAGTTTTACGTGTTATTTTCATGTTTTGATCACACGAGCAAGTCCGTATGATATTTTTAGACTTGCGTGCATGTTTTTTTTAGAGCCCCGAGGGCTCGGGTGAGTTTCGGATAGACCACGGGATGTTTTGAACTTAAGAAAAATTGTTGGTTTTCTATTTTCTGGTGCCCAGTAAATTAGTGTTACGCGATCTCATAGTGTAGATTATGGGGGTCTTTTTTTGTTCTATGCGATCGCATAGCTATATCCGCGATCACATAGTGTTAATTTGCTGGGGACAACTTTTGTTCTATGCGATCGCATTGATTCTTCCGCGATCGCCTAGTGAAAATTGTTGGGGACAACTTTTGTTCTATGCGATCGCATAGTGAAAATTTCAGGGGGTATTTTTTTATCTATGCGATCGCATCCCTTCTTCCGCGATCGCATAGAAGGCCTGCTCAGTCATATAAATAAACTGTTAAACACGGACATAACCCTTTTTTCAACCATTTTTTCGAACTACCAAGCCCTAGAGACGATTTTCTTCACCAAGGTTCATCCCCAAAGTATTGGTAATCAATTCTAAACTTTGTTCTTTAAATTCCTTACTGTTTTTAATCACTTTTAAAATAAAAACTAAGAATTTAAATGGTAAAAATTGAGGGTTTGGGTAGAATTAGGTGTTGATAACCAATTTTTCCTCAAATTTTTTCAAACTTACACATAAGCCCTCAAAAGTACTCTTTGTAATAATGAGTGTTTTTCCCGATTTTTTCATATTTTTATTAAATTATTTTCCTGTTTATTTTAATATTTCATAAATTATGCTAGAAATAATTTTTAAAATATTTCCCTACTCATCGTATTATTTATAATCAGTTTTTATCTAGTGAAACTCAATTATTTCACAAAATTAGCCATGGGTCTTATTTCATTTCAATTACAACAGTTTTACAATTATAGCCCAGTTGAACATTTTATATTATTTTAATGCGAATATTATGCATCTTTTGCACTTAATATTAGTTAATTACGGTAATTTTACCTATTTAAACTTAATTTTATTTTTTATAAAATTATTAGCTATTATAATTAATTATCTATTTTTATGGGTATTTAACGACTAGCCACATTTTATTTAAATCCTAGCCACATTTCACAACCCCACCTGATTTTATTAACCCAATACCCAACCCATGTAACCAACCCAATTGCCAAGCCCAGTCCCTAAAATCTACCCGACCCAATCCCTACTTCAATCTGAGCCGTTGATTAATTCAAATCAACGGCCTAGATCAAAGCTTACCATTATTAATCTTCCAGCTACCCCCGACCCTTCACTTTTCGAGACACTCTCTCTCTCTTCTCGTCTCTTTCCCTCCTACTTCTTTCTAGAACCTTCTGATTCACCTCTTTCTCCGATAAAGTTCATCTCCTCTCCGGCCACCTCCGACCTCTCTCCTTTCGACCACAAGCCGCCTTGACGCCTCCTTGCTCCGGCTTACTTTGTCTCTGAGACCTCCATGGGTCTTTACCATGCCCAGAAGGCTACTGGAGCTCTGCCTGGGTTGATTTCGGCCTTTCTCCAATGGGGTTTGACTTGATGGTGCCATAACCACCGTTATCCCTGAGTTTCCCGTCAGGTTCTCCTACATTTCTCTGTTTTCTTATGAAACCCTAATCTTGACCTATATCCCTTAAATCTCTGTATTTTTTTTACGATTTCGACTCAGTCCCTTATGTTTTGTACTATTCTCAACTCGATATTTGCGATTCTTCAAGTTTTTAAACGTTTTGTCTCCTTTTTGAAACTAGGGTTTTTGAAAATCTTTTCTTCAAAAACGATTTATGATTATTAAGCACCTATTATCTGATTCTCATGAGTTTTAATCGATTATATTGAGTTCCTTCTCAACCCTAACTAGTTCATTTCGATTTTTGCACTTTGCTTGAATTCTGAAGTTCGTCCTTCATTATTTTCCACCTGGTTCTGCTATGTGTTTAACTTTCATGGTTACTACTTCGTTTAATTGGAATACTTTGTGATTTTTACCCTAGTATGCCTCTATTAGGGTTTCAGAGTCAATTCTTTCTGTTTATACTCGACTTGTTTACTTATTCATGGAAACCTATGTTATTTTCCTTAAAGCTAGTGTTATTTTGAGTCTCTGATTCATTGACTTGCTATGATGATACCTATGTACTGATTTTCTCAAATTATTCTTATATTTTTCTTTACATTCCTTGATTATTTCTTACCTTATTCTCTGATTAACCGTGTTATTTCTTGATTCTTACTAGTTGTTTCCTTAATTGAACCTTTTATGTATTTACCCCTAATTGCCTACTATGTACCTAAGTTCTTTTACTCCTTGCCTTAATTAACTACTTTGTTCTTTATTGTTAACTAATTGCCTGATTTCGTTTTACTCCTTGCTGTCGTCACATTTCCTTAATTGACATTGACTCCCTGTGATTGGAATCCCACCCGAGATTTTCTTGATTTATTTCCCTAATGAAACCCTATTCTGCCTTATTTTATGTGGAAAAAATGCTATCAATTACTTTGATACATTTTCCTTATTTGTATATTCTGTATTTTAGTCCTAATTGCATGCCATACTATCTCTTATTTGGTAAAATCAGTTCCTCAATCGATTCTCTTTCCTTATTTATCATTATTGTATCCGTTCGAACTATGACTCCCTAATTAAAGGGGAGTACTTACATTGATTGGATTCTGACATATGATTATTTCTATTTTTATGATGGATTTTTACCTATTACCATATTCTCGGATGATTTTCAAAACTATAAGTACTCCTATTCTTGCATTAGCAAAAGGAACATCAATACTATTCTCTTTGCTCTCCCTCTTGTGCTAGAACCCTCTCTTTTCTCTTTACTCTACTACTGTTCTCTCTGCTCCTGTCTATTGTTAGCTGGCTGTAAGCCAAGGCTAACATTGTACTCTCACTTTGCTTTTGCATTCTGCTTTGCTCTCTCATCACTGGTATGTTCTAATTAATTTACAAGTCTCAAACCGATGTGCTTATTATTATTTCAGTTTGTTATCTTCCTGATTTTCTTCTACTTATGCTTCTACTGCTCAACATGCAATTGAATCTTTTGTTTATCTGTTAGTACCCATCATGCTTTATCTCTTTCTGACTTACATGCTGAGTCAGTGATGCTCATATGACTATTGTTTACTCCTAATTTTACCAGTTATAACTGTATTATGTTGCTGTCTATTATCATGTCTAAACTTGGCCATTTCTTGGTCCCCTGATTTTATTTGTGTAACTATGCTTAAATGAGTTTCTTAAGTCTATGTATCTCCTTTGTTATTATGTGACCTACTTGTCCCCTTACCCCATTATCCTTGTGTGCAATTCCACACTGTTGAACTTTTTTTTGTGATTAGTACTTTTGTTGTTTTTTTCAAAAGCTAATCTTTCAAAACAACTCTCGAGTTTTTTGTAAACTCTGTTCAACTATAAACTTTTCTCTCCTTCTAACACATCTCACTACTCTTAGAAATTTAGGTTCTATCCCCTTCGTGTGAGCACTGCCTTGGGTACCTCTGAGTACCCATTGAACTCTAACACACAAGGCTGGTAATTCCACATTGCACTTGCTCAACTTTGGTAACTATGTTTGGGTGTTGGTATTGGCCAGGGACCCATTGGGGCCCTAGGGAGCTTTGCCGTACCCGGACTATGAAAGGCTGTGAAACTCGAGAGGATTGAGGTTGGGAGATATGGGCCTGATTGAAGGATCCCTATAGAAGTAGCTTCTTATTTTTCTTTCAGTAACGTAATTTATTACCCCTGGTTTGTTATAATCTGTAAATAAATATTTGGTGCTGGATAGTAATTATGAGAGGGGATTATGCATGCTTAGATAGTTATGGGTAGAAATCATGACTATAGGATTTATTTACCTATGTGTGCAATAGTGTCATGCTTAGGACATGCATACCATGCGTTAGAAACCATGTTTAGGTTGTTTACTTCAGCATCTCTGTTATTCTCATGTTTATTTTAGAAATCCTGCTCACAGCTAATAACTATAATAAAATATGTCGTAATGATACTTCTGGATTTGCATCTAGAAATCATGCTTCATGACTCATAATCAATGTGTGCATAATCAGTATATATACGTACGCCTAGGCAAACCTTAGGCCTAATACTTATTAAAACCAAAATCAACCGTTTTATGTCTTGCCTGTATTAAAAATGATCCTTAGAACTAATCAGTCTCTTCTGAAAACCTTAGAACTTTGCTGCTTGTTACTACCCTCAACTCATGCTTTGCCTAGAACTGCTGGATTTTCAAAACATTTACCCTTTTTTCTGAAATACGTACAAATCATTCTATTTATTTAAATCCCTGCTCTACTTTCAAACTACTGGTTTCTAAAGTTATTCACTCACTCCCCTTTTACTAAAATTTATTTAAACTGCTGACTCCTGCTTTGTTTTTTGAACTACTAGATTTCCAAAATCAGTCACTCCTGTTTGAAATTACTCTGCTTTATTAAAAATCTTGCTTTACTTCTGATTACCGATTTTCTAAAAAGCTATTCGTCTCTTTTTATTGAAGACTTCTAAACTGCTACGCATCTTTCAATTCCTGGTATTGTCTTTAAATTACTAGATTTTTAATCAATCACTTTTCTCAAAACTATTCTGTCCTTTTAAACTTCCTGTTTTATTACTGAGTTTCAAGAAACCCAAAACCTACTATTTTCCACTCAAATCTCCTACTTTAAGTTTTGATTTTGAGACCCTTGTTGTGTTTGAGACGTGATATTTATGTGTTTACTTGAGGAGGGATCTGTGAGCCTATTATCTGCCCTTTATGTGCTGCCATACTTGTAGTCCTAAGTGTTTTATATTTCGCTTAGAATTTTATCCTTTAAAACTAGGGGTTCAACCTAGTACTCACCTTGTAGGAGTTGTAGTCCCGAATACCCTCCGGGGCTGATAGGTTGAGACGGGCAATAGCATCAATAAGCTTTCATGACCAACACACGCGTTTTAAATACCTTTGCAGGGTGGGAAGGGTAGAGTACAGATATGATGACCGGTGCACTAATACCACGTGTAGCCCCTCTTCTAGGAGTGATTACCGGGTATTACATTGATGTGATCCGTATAACTTGAAACCTAGGACAATTTTTTTCAAATGTTTTTACTCTGATGTTTTCCCAAAAACCTTTAAAGATTTTCATACTTGTTTGAAGTCTCCTCTTATATGAACCTTACTTGCTATTTGTTTACCGTCCAAATTCACAAAACTTTTTGGATGGGACCCACAGTTGTGGATCTTGAGGGGTGCCTAACACCTTCCCCTTAGGATAACTTCAAGCCCTTACCCAATCTTTGGTAATGCAAACTAGTTCATGAGTTATCTACTCTAGGTGCCCTAACACACCACAAAATTGTTAGGTGGCGATTCTTCCTTAAACCTCTTTCTTTAAGGAGTTTTCCAGAATGTCATAAACCCGATCTCTCCGCACCTGACCCGTGCGAGGAAAAAGGGGGGGCGCGACAACATGGCGACTCTGCTGGGGATATTCCCTAGGCTTACACCATTACAGGTTGTCTTGTGAATTTGGACCTTTCAATTTCTGTTTAAATGTTTATACCCTTTCCTATTCCCGTTATATGCTATTAACTGTTTAATTTTGCAAGTATTTATTTGCCTGAACAAAACTGACGTATCTTCATGTTTTCTTTGTAACTGCTTTCAATTATAACTGCCGTATTTCCTTTCTTTACCGCTTTCCTCAATGTGAAAATACATGCCTACTTGTTTAAATGTTATTTATTGCATATCATGCTCCGCATTCATATTCCACTCATGCCAAATAGAAATACTATAGCAACGCTTACAATGAGTGGTTGCGCTATTCCAATATTACTACCCCTAAATTCGGAAAGGCATATTTGAGGTAAAACTAGTCGATCAGCGGTGCAGTCGACAGTTCCGTGCCTTCCCCCTTGAGTTGTCCGCTCAAGGGTACCAGTCTAAAACCCCATAGAAACCTTACTCTATTGTATGTTGCATGCATCATGGTCAAACCTAGCCAGGCTAACGTGTTGTCCGCACAACAACCTTTAAGATAGCCTTTTCCAAAGTCCATTGGGTTTCCCTGGAACACAAATGGACGCCTTCACATTCTGTGCATTTATTTGGAGAACTAAATGCTCATGATAATTATTGATGTTAAATAGTCGAGTCTGGTGGGGGGTAAAGGCCTAACCTGTTTATTTTGCAAAAATGAGGCACGAGGTCCCCAGATTCGGCATTGTCACCAGTATCCACCCCAAACTACTAAACTGGTGGGAGGATCTTCACTCGAGTGACAAAACAGTCATCAGAAAACACTTGGGCAACCTGCCCTCTCTTCTGGACATTCAGCCTAACAACATGATGATAGAAGCTGCTACCCTGTTCTGGGACTGTGATCGGTCGGTCTTTCCCTTTGGAAATAATGAGATGACACTATTGCTAGAGGAAATAAGAGGGTTAGCCGGTTTAGCTTAGGAGTCTCCAGGGTTATTGATGCCTGAAAACCGTACAGGCCGAGGTTTTCTCAAGATGATGGGACTAAAGAAAAATCCAGACTTGGTCTACTTGGAAGACTCATACATCCCCTTTGACTATTTGTACGAGAGGTGTGGTCGTAGCCAGTCCTACCGCACTTATCAGGAAGAGTTCACCCTTACTTATCTGGGGCACATTCACCGCCGGGTATTCGTCTTTATAGTATGCTTCCTGGGTCTGATGGTGTTCCCGACAAAGAAAGAATGAATACACACCAGGTTGGCTATGGTTACCAAGACTCTGATGGAAGGGATTGACGGGCATGACTTCAGTATCGTGCCAATGATCATTACTGACATGTACCGAGCCTTGGAAAAGTGTCAACAAGGGGAAAAATATTTCGAGGGTTGCAATTTGTTACTCCAACTGTGGCTCACTGAGCATTTGCAAAAGGGCGACTACCGTCAGGACATCCATAGGAGAATTTGGGATGATCATATTGCTTGCCATCATCCAAAGCGTATGAACTACATCCCCGACATGTTTGCTCAGCTGGAAAACGCCAATTGGATGGGCCGAGTTGCTAGGAAACTTGACCGAGGATCATATTCAGTGGATGTTTGAGTGGTTCCCAACCGACGAGTTCATCATCCGAACTCGAGACACCCCATTTCTGATATTGATTGGTATAAGAGGAACATATCCTTACGTCCCGATCTGAGTCATAAGGCATGCAGGAAGGAAGCAAGTTGTACTAAGGGTCGAGAAGACGAGTCATCTCAGGGCAGATTTCCAAAACGACAGCATCCCTTATAAGTGCCAAGCTCAGAATTTCTGGCACTGCAAGATCCGGTTAGAAAAGGACATATTGAACCCGAGAGGTATCATGCTGGTTACTCTCCTTATTATCTAGGATGGTTGGAAGATAACTGGGGTGGAAGTATCGAGCCAGGGTTTGCTCATGGCCATAGGGTCATAGATGAGAAGGCTGAGGCAACGACTAGACTCAACCAATTGCACAAGAGGCTCCGTGATTTTGAAGAAGATCATCACAAAATACACGAGGACAACAAGAAGCTGATAGAGGAATGGAAAGACATGGCCATCACCTCCACCCAGAGGCTAGCACACTTGGAGCGAGGAATAGTCGACTCAGAGGAGAAGTTCATTAGGAGGATCGAGACCTGTCAGAAGGCCGAGGGATTCGAAGGAGAAATTTTAGCCAGGACCTACTTGCTGCTGGGACTCCGCGAGATGCGGACGCTGATCAAGGCGAACAGATATGCCGAGTCTAGGGAAGGTCCTTCGGGGATCAAGTCGATAAGATTGTCTTTATTTTGCCTTCTGATGTAATAAGGCCCCTGGCCATTAGTGACATTTTATATTTTTCGCATTCTTAGAGTCGTGTTGGATTTGTCTATTTTATTATTTACAAAATGAGGCATTTAGCATCTTAAGTTCGCCAAATCAATTTGTCGCTAGGTCTACCTCGGGCAAAAAGAGGTCCCCAACTTAGGACACGCTTTACATTTCCTCCTTATGTGTTTAAATACTACAATATTTTTTATTTATTTTTATTTTTTTTATTTTTATGATCCTCACTAACTTCATTACTTTTTTCATTTTTTTTCTTTATTTATTATTCCCCTCCCCAAAGGTTGGTTCGTGTATTCTGGCATCATCCGCCTACCGCACAAGATCAAAGGGCCCTACTCCTACTCCTCCTGCTAGTCCTCCCAAAGGAAAAAACAAGGGTAAAACTAAGATGGCAGAGGCATGCGGCGTCAGAAAAGACAACATGGATGAACAGGTTGAGATCGCTGATGGTCGGGGTATTCAGGTTCTGCAAGAGGGTATGTCTCAACTGGATCACCCCAAAGACCAAGTCCAGCCAGCACAATGCAATGCCTATCACCATAACACTCAACCTCTCCAGGATCAGACAAAAGACCACTTCCAAGCCTGCAATAATCTGATTTATGTGGAAACCGTGGCTCATTCCACACCACATACCCCTGAGCCTGACGAGAAGGATAGGCTTATCAGGAATTTGGCCGAGGAACTCAAGAAGTTGACTAATCGAGTTCAGGGCGTCGAAGGAGTTAGAGAGATTGAGGGGCTGAACTATGAAGACCTTTGCATACAACCTGATGTCGAATTGCCCGAGGGGTACGAACCACCTAAGTTTGAGATGTTCGATGGTACTGGTGATCCAAGAGTCCATTTGAGAACTTACTGTGAAAAATTGGTTGGCGTGGGAAAAGATGAAAGAATCTGCATGAAACTCTTCATGAGGAGTTTGAAAGGAGATGCAATGTCCTGGTACATCGGCCAGGATCCAAAGAAATGGACTAATTGGGTAAGCATAGCAACAGACTTCATGGATCAATTCAGGTTCAACATGGAGAATGCTCTGGATGTATTCTACATCCATAATTTAAAGAAGAAGCCAACGGAGACCTTTCGCGAGTATGCTACTCGTTGGAGGTCAGAAGCTGCCAAGGTTAGGCCAGCCTTAGAAGAGGAACAAATGAAGAAATTATTTGTACGAGCTCAGGATCCTCAATATTACGAACGACTGATGATGGTCGAAGGTCACAAGTTCTCTGACATCATCAAATTGGGAGAGCGAATCGAAGAAGGCATCAAAAGCAGTATGGTTACCAACTTTGAAGCTTTACAGGCTACTAATAAAGCTCTACAGTCTGGTGGTGTGTCTAGAAAGAAGGATGTGGGAGCCGTGATGGTTGCACAACAAGCCAAGTCCCCGCCCAAATACCAAGTATATCCAACAACCTCATTCACATAGCAACCAGCTCTAAGTTACCAAGCACCTTCACCTCAATACCAAGCACCCTCACTTGCATATCAAGCTCCACCACCCACATATCAGCCTATCTCGCCCAGATACTCCCAACCAGCCCCCGTTTACAATGCCTACAATTCCCAACCTTCTCACTACCAATCACCACCTACTTGCCAAAGCTTCCCAAGACCTCGCCCTAACTTTGACTGTGGCCCTCCAAAATAGTATACTGCCATAGCCGAGCCCATTGATCAACTATATGAAAGGCTCAAAGCCGCCGGTTATGTCACACCCATTCATGCTGCCACCCTTGAGAACCCTTCTCAGTGGATCAACCCAAACAAATACTGTGCTTACCACTCCGGAATGAAGGAACACACCATCGAGGAATGCCGTTCCTTGAAAGACAAGATACAAACCCTCATAGACAACACGATCATTGTAGCCAAGGACCGTGCTTCTAATGTTCGCAATAATCCGCTGCCAGACCATAAAGGTGGTGTCCATATGATTCAAGTTGATGATGATTGGGATCCTGAGGGATCAATTAGGCTGATTGCAGAGGGTGATCCGAAGAAGCCCACAATTACTCTCAACCCAATTGTGGTTCAGATGCAGCCATCCGGGGATGCTGAGGTAAACATGTCCATTCCACTCGAGTTTGAATCAAGACCGCCCGCAAAGGAAAAGGCCCCAGTGCCGATTGAAGTTGAGTTTGTATGGCCACTCGAAGTAGTAGTCTGACCACCTATAACATATACTCTGGTGGGAATGAGTATGACCACACCTATTCCAGTGGCAATGTCAACAACGCCACCCTTTTACTCAAACGTCATCCCATGGGACTACATAGCTGAAGCAAGGAGAAAGGGTAAAAGCAAGTCTGAGGAAGCCATTACTGCACAGGGTATGACCAGAACTGGTAGAGTTTATACTCCTGAACATTTGGCTAAATCTAGCAAGCAGGCCGCTAACCGTCCTCCCACCATTGAGACAGGTTCAGACAATCATTGGAGAAAGATCCAAGCCAAAGAGTACTCAATCCTCGACCAGTTGAACAAGATACCAGCTCAGATATCTATCCTCTCCCTATTACATAATTCTGAGACGCACAAGAATGCATTGCTGAGAGTGCTGAGTGAGGCATACGTACCAGACAATATCACCAGCAGGGAGATGGAAAACATGGTGGGCCAGGTTCTGGAAAGCCACAAGATTACTTTCCATGAAGACGAGTTGCCGCCCGAGGGGTTAGGGCATAATAGAGAACTGCATATCACTGTGCAATGCGAGGACCACTTCATTACAAGGATCTTAATTGATGAGAGTTCCAGCCTCAACATTTGTCTGATGATCACACTCAAGAAATTAGGCAAAAGTCTACATGATATAAAAGAAGGAGAGATCAATGTAAAGGCCTTCGATGGTTTGCAGAGGTCCACTATGGGAGAAATCACCTTGTGCTTACAGATGGGACCAACCTGGTTCGATATAGACTTCCAGGTGATAGACGTGCCCGCATCCTACAACTTGCTGTTAGGGAGACCTTGGATACACGCCGCTGGGGCCGTGGCATCAACCCTACATCAAGTGTTGAAGTTTGAATGGAATCATCAAGAGGTAGTAATTCATGGCGACGGTAAAAACCATATCTATGGTCGCCAGACTTTTTCGGTCACTATGGGGAGAAGGAAGCTGGGTGGAGAAATCTACCACAACATTGAACGAGTTAACACCATTGATAAAGATAAATGGTGGGACAGTAAGATCGAGAGCATCTTGAACTGGAAAGGATACGATCCAGGTAAAGGGTTCGGTAAAAATCTCCAGGGAATAACGAAGCCAATAACACTCAAGAAGCACGGTACCTCTTTCGGGCTAGGGTATGAGTACACTTGGAAGGAATTCAAGGACTGGTCGCCACCATGGCGCAATCCCTACTACCCATTGGAGCAGCCAATACCTCACTTAGAACAAAATTTCCAGCAAGCTGATATCATCTACGGTACGGATGAAGAGGAAGCGTTAGCGGTAATGAGGGATTTATTTTTTGACGATAAGGACATGGACTGCTGTGTCATTCTTGGGGGGAGGTCGTGAGCAGAGGATCATATCTCAAGAATTGGTCTGTCAGGACGACCAAAGCCCGTCGAGCCTCGGGGTAGCTAGGCTAACAAAACAAGCATTTATTTACAGCTTACTTATTTAAATTTATTTTCTTCTTTTTCTTCCTTTTCGAATTTTTAATTTCTGCAAGAAAGAGCTCCTATGTTCAAATGATTATTCAATTTATCAAAGCATTTGCAGTTTCTCTATAAATCGTATATTTACTTGCTACTGTTTTCCTCCCCATTACTTTATTTACACAGCATTACTATTACTTATCTTGATGAACCGACGACTGTGACATGCAACGAGGCAACGCAACAAACGGATTCCGATTCAGAAAAGGATGATATACCTGAGGATATTGTGAAAGAGGTCGAGAACTTTGAGAATAGACCTAAGTCTAACTTGGACGAGACTGAGGTTGTCAACCTGGGAAACACAGAGAACGTCAAAGAAACACGCATCAGGGTTCATCTGTCGCCATTAGAAAAGGAGGAATATACAGAGTTTTAAGAGAAAAGGACATATTCGCCTGGTCGTATGATGACATGACTGGCCTTAGTACATCTATTGTGGCCCACAAGTTGCCAACCGATCTGACGTGCCCACCGGTAAAGCAAAAGCTTAGGAAGTTCAAACTAGACATGAGCTTGAAAATCAAATAAGAGGTCACCAAGCAGATTAATGCCAGGTTTCTCCGGGTGGTTGAATACCCGACATGGTTAGCCAACATCGTGCCTGTGCCAAAGAAAGATGGGAAGGTTAAGAGTCTGTGTCGACTACCATGATCTCAACCGGGCCAGTCCGAAGGACGAATTCCCTTTGCCAAATATACACATCCTAATTGACAACTGTGCCAAGCATGAGCTGCAGTCCTTTGTAGATTATTTCGCTGACTACCATCAGATTTGGATGGACGAGGAAGATGCTGAGAAAACAGAATTCGTTACACCGTGGGGAGTGTATTGTTACAAGATGATGCCATTCGGTCTGAAGAATGCAGGGTCCACCTACATGAGGGCCATGACTACTATATTCCACGATATGATTCACAAGGAGATAGAGGTATATGTGGACGACGTCATCATCAAATCAAGGAAAGCCACTGACCACATGGAAGATCTGAGGAAGTTCTTCAACAGGTTAAGGAAGTAAAATTTGAAACTTAACCCTGCAAAGTGTGCATTCGGGGTTCCTGCTGGCAAGTTACTAGGGTTCATCATCAGTCGCCGAGGAATAGAACTGGATCCATCAAAGGTCAAAGCCGTCCAAGAATTGCCGCCACCAAAGAACAAGAAGGATGTTATGAGTTTCTTGGGGAGGCTCAATTACATCAACCAGTTCATAGCCCAGTCTACTGTCATTTGTGAACCGATCTTCAAAATGTTGAGAAAAGATGCTGCAACCAAGTGGGGCGAGGATTGTCAAAAAGCCTTCGACAGAATCAAGAAGTACCTCTAAACACCACCAGTCTGGTACCACCCGAGCTAGGTAGAACTCTGTTACTTTACCTTGCTGTGTTGGATGGAGCTTTCAGTTGCGTTCTTGGGCAACATGACGAAACAGGAAAGAAAGAGCAGACCATTTACTATCTTAGGAATAAATTCACTCCATATGAAGCCCGATACTCTTTATTAGAACACACTTGCTGTGCTCTGACTTGGGTCGCACAAAAGCCGAGGCACTATTTCTGTGCATACACAACGCACCTCATATCAAGGATGGATCCGTTGAAATACATCTTTCAGAAGCCCATGCCCACTGGCAAACTGGCCAAATGGCAAATCCTGTTAAGTGAGTTCGACATTATTTACATGACTCAGAAGGCGGTCAAGGGACAAGCATTAGCAGATCATCTCGCTGAAAATCCTGTGGGCGGGAAATACGAACCATTAAAAACGTATTTTCCCGATGAAGAAATGTCATTCGTAGGAGAGGACATTGCAGAATCCTATGATAGTTGGAGGATGTTCTTTGATGGGGCCGCAAACTTCAAAGGCGTAGGTATTGGGTCAGTCTTAACATCAGAAACCGGTCAGCACTATCCAGTATCCGCCAAACTTAGGTTCCCCTGCACCAACAACATGGCTGAATATGAGGCCTGCATCTTGGGGCTCAACTTGGCCATCGACATGAACGTTCAGGAGTTCTTAGTGATTAGTGATTCATACCTATTGATACACCAAGTACAAGGAGAATGGGCGACCAAGAATTTCAAGATACTGCCATATCTACATCGTGTACAGGAGTTGAGAAAGAGATTCACAAATATAGAGTTCCGGCACGTCCCCAGAATCCAGAATTAGTTCGCCGATGCATTGGCTACCTTGTCATCTATGGTCCAGCATCTAGGCAAAAATTTCATCGATCCCATCCCAGTGGGGATCCACAATCAGCCGGCCTACTGCGCCTATGTTGAAGAAGAAGCAGACGGAAAGCCTTGGTTTCATGATATCAAGGAGTTATTGGCAAAGGGAGAATATCCAGAACTTGCAAACGCTACTCAGAAACTCGCACTTCGAAGGTTGTCAAACAATTTCTTTCACAGCGGAGGGATCCTGTATAGGAGGACCCCTGCTTTGGGTTTACTAAGGTGTATCGAAGCAAAAGAAGCAACAAAACTATTGGAGGAGATACATGCTGGTACATGCGGTCCTCATATGAACGGGTTCGTTCTAGCAAAGAAGATACTTCGGGTCGGTTATTTCTGGATGACCATGGAAACGGATTGCATCCAGTATCTCCGTAAATTCTACCGTTGTCAGATAAATGGGGATATGATAAAGGTACCTCGGAGTAAGATTAATGCAAAAAGTTCACCATGGCCATTCGCCGCCTGGGGCATGGATGTTATTGGACCAATCGAGCTTGCCGCCTCCAACAGACACAGGTTTATTCTGGTTGCCATTGATTAATTTACCAAATGGGTCGAAGCAGCCTCTTACAAAGCAGTTACTAAGAAAGTCGTGGCCGACTTTGTCTGCGACCACATAGTTTGTCGATTCAGAGTTCCAGAGTCAATCATTACCGACAATGGTTCCAATCTCAACAGTGACCTGAAGAGAGCCATGTGTGAAACCTTCAAGGTCAAACACAAGAATTCCACAGCATACAGACCTCAGATGAATAGAGCCGTTGAGGCTGCCAAAAAGAATATCAAGAAGATATTGAGAAAGCTGATAGAGAAGCACAAGCAATGGCATGAGAAGCTGTCATTCGCCTTACTGGGATACCGCACCACAGTCCGTACATCAACTGGGGAAACTCCTTACATGTTGGTTTATGGTACAGAAGCCGTTATTCCTGCCGAGGTTGAAGTTCCATCCCTGAGAATCATACAAGAAGCCGAACTCAGCGATGCAGAGTGGGTACGAAGCCGTTATGAGCAATGGGCCCTCATAGATGGAAAAAGAATGAACGCAGTTTGTCATGGTCAGCTATATCAGAACAGAATGACCAGAGCCTTCAACAAAAAAGTCAAGCCGAGACGATTCACATCGGGGCAGCTGGTGTTATAGAAGATCTTTCCTCACCAAGACGAAGCAAAAGGGAAATTATCTCCCAATTGGCAAGGCCGGTACATGGTTTACCGAGTGCTGACAGGAGGAGAACTCATACTTGCTGAAATGGATGGAGAAATCTGGCCAAAGCCAATCAACTCAGATGCAGTCAAGTGCTACTGTGTAACTTCCATTCTTTTATCAAATGTTGTAAATTGAACTACGCCTGACTTGATTCCTGTTTAAGAGGGGATACGTAGGCAGCCCTATGGTTTCAGTCACATTTTAATAAAAATTTCATTTCCCCCACAAATGGAAACTGGGGCAGAATTTTGAGGAGGAACCTCAAAATTCCGAAGCAAACGCAGCCGAGCACCGCACAAGCAACAACAAGAAGCATTCACCCATTAAACAGGGGCAGAATTTTGAGGAGGACCTTCAAAATTCCATAGCAAGAGAGGTTGCAATGCCTTGAGCCGCGTTGTGGTCGTCGGTTCATCAAAAATAATTACTTTAAATTATATGTTATAGTTTTATAAAACCATGCATATTTGCTTTCTAAAAAAATAGCTTGTTTAGCAACGCTACCCCTGTGATATGAGCAACAAAGTCCTCGTTGTCAAGCAGACAGGCCGAGCCGAGCCAGTGGGGATGCGAACTAACCTTCCCCTTTACAGAACTCATAATTTTTCTTTGGATGCAGGAACCAAAACGGCAAAAGCCCAGAACACATTACTATCTTCGCAAGATGCATATTTCTTAAGGACACACTCTCAAACTCGTCGCACATGCTGACGCTTACTATCATCACAAACAATGCTTATTCACCACAATCGTATCACCGCAGTTTATCATCAGCTAAGAACTCTTACTGTCGTTTATTTTCCCACACTGCATAAGGCTACCATTCTGCCTTCCGAGGTTCTATGCTACCTCCCCTGCATTTTATTTCCTGCACTACATAAGGCTGCCATTCTGCCTTCCGAGGTTCTACGCTACCTCCCCTACATTTTATTTCCTGCATTGCATAAGGCTACCATTCTGACTTCCGAGGTTCTACGCTACCTCCCCTGCATTTTATTTCCTGCACTGCATAAGGCTACCATTCTGCCTGGCGAAGTTCTACGCTACCTCCCCTGCATTTTATTTCCTGCATTGCATAAGGCTACCATTCTGCCTTTCGAGGTTCTACGCTACCTCCCCTGCATTTTATTTCCTGCATTGCATAAGTTTACCATTCTGCCTTCCGAGGTTCTATGCTACCTCCCCTGCATTATTTCCTGCATTTCATAAGGCTACTATTATGCCTTCTGAGGTTCCACGCTACCTCCCCTGCATTTTACTTCATTGCATAAAGCTCCTATCTACCTCTTCCAAGCAACCACCTTTCGTGACGTTACTTATTTATGCTTCTCTCGGGCTAAGCTCTGCCCCTCTTTTCTTTCTCAAATCGCAAGACTAAAGTTTTTCTTGTTAGCATAATACCACTGCATTCTTCATGGGCTGAAATATCGCCAACTTTTCCAAAGGTGTCATGGTTCGGAGGCACCATCTTCATGGCCCAAGAACATCATTTCATGGCCTGAGGATCTCTTTTATTCAACTTGCATATCATTATTCAAAGGCACCATGGTTCGGAGGCACCATCCTCATGGCCCGAGAACATCATTTCATAGCCTGCGAATCCCGCACCAAGCGATTCATGGCCCAGGACATCATGGTCTAAAGATAATCATCCTCAATTGTCCAAAGACAGCATTCATAGTCCAACGGGAACTTGCATCATGTTTATATTATGCACGATATACGCTTGTTATTTATTTGCAGGTAATCCGGTCGGGACGGCCAGGCAGGCAGGAGCGGACCGCTCCAATTCTCCGATACAAGCCTGTAAGACCTTCCTACTTTACCTTACCTTGCACCTTGCGTCCGTTCTTGTGAAACATCACCGATATATTTCGCCGATGATTCCAGAACTACATACGACCTGATTCCTGTAAAACCAGGGTTATGTAGGCAGCTCAGAAGACAGGGTGCGGCCTAATTCTCTCCAACGGTTTCCTCTCGGTCAAAATTGGCCATCATATCTTTACCCGACAACTCTTTCATCCTTCTCTGGTAAAGTGGCAGCTGTTGATACCCAATTTTTCCTCAAGTTATTTTCAAACTTGCATATAATCCCTAAAAATTAATCTTTGTAATAATGAGTATTTTTCCCTATTTTTCCCTATTTTTATTAAATTATTTTCCTTTTTATTTTAGTATATCATATTTAAATAATTCATAAATTATGCTAGAAATAATTTTTAAAATATTTCCCTGCTCAACATATTATTTATAATCAGTTTTTATCTAGTGAAACTCAATTATTTCTCAAATTTGCCAATTGGGTCTTATTTAATTTCAATTACAACAATTTTACAATTATAGCCCAATTGAACATTTTATATTATTTTAACGCGATACTTATGCATCTTTTGCACTTAATATTAGTTAATTACTGCAATTTTACCTATTTAAACTTAATTTAATTTTTTATAAAATTATTAGCTATTTTAATTAATTATCTGTTTTTATGGGTATTTAACGACTAGCCACATTTCAACCCACCCCCACCTGATTTTATTAACCCAATACCCAACCCATGTAACCGGTCCAATTGCCAAGCCCAATCCCTAAAATCTAACCGACCCAATCCCTGCTTCAATCTGAGCCGTTGATTAATTCAAATCAACAGCCCAAATCAAAGCTTACCATAATTAATCTTCCAACTACCCCCCGACCCTTCACTTTTCGAGACTGTCTCTCTCTCTTCTCGTCTCTTTCCCTTCTACTTCTCTCTAGAACCTTCTGGTTCACCTCCTTCTCCGATAAAGTCCATCTCCTCTCCGGCCGCCTCCGACCTCTCTCCTTTCGACCACCAGCCGCCTTGACGCCTCCTTGCTCCGGCTTACTTTGTCTCTGAGACCTCCATGGGTCTTTACGATGCCCAGACGGCTACTGGAGCTCTGCCTGGGTTGATTCCGGCCTTTCTCCGATGGGGTTTGACTCGGTGGTGCCATAACCACCGTTATCCCTGAGTTTTCCGTCAGGTTCTCCTACTTTTCTCTGGTTTCTTATGAAACCCTAATCTTGACCTATATCCCTTAAATCTCTGTATTTTTTTTACGATTTCGACTCATTCCCTTATGTTTTGTACTATTGTCAACTCGATCTTTACGATTCTTCAAGTTTTTAAACGTTTTGTCTCCTTTTTGAAACTAGGGTTTTGAAAATCTTTTCTTCAAAAAACGATTTATGATTTTTAAGCACCTATTGTCGGATTCTCATGAGTTTTAATCGATTATATTGAGTTCCGTCTCAACCCTAACTAGTTCATGTCGATTTTTGCACTTTGCTTGAATTCTGAAGTTCGTCCTTGATTATTTGCCACATGATTCTGCTATGCGTTTAACTTTCATGGTTACTGCTTCGTTTAATTGGAATACTTTGTGATTTTTACCCTAGTATGCCTCTATTAGGGTTTCAGAGTCGATTTTTTCTGTTTATACTCGAGTAGTTTACTTATTCATGGAAACCTATGTTATTTTCCTTAAAGCTAGTGTTATTTTGAGTCCCTGATTCATTGACTTGCTATGATGATACCTATGTACTGATTTTCTCAAATTATTCTTATATTTTTCTTTACATTCCTTGATTATTTCTTACCTTATTCTCTGATTAACCGTGTTATTTCTTGATTCTTACTAGTTGTTTCCTTAATTGAACCTTTTATGTATTTACCCCTAATTGCCTACTCTGTACCTAGGTTCTTTGACTCCTTTGCTTAATTAACTACTTTGTTATTTATTATTAACTAATTACCTGATTTCGATTGACTCCTTGCTGTCGTCACATTTCCTTAATTGACATTGACTCCCTGTGATTGGAATCCCACCCGAGATTTTCTTGATTGATTTCTCTAATGAAACCCTATTCTGCCTTATTTTATGTGTAAAAAATGATGTCAATTACTTTGATACATTTTCCTTATTTGTATATTCTGTATTTTAGTCCTAATTGCATGCCATACTATCTCTTATTTGGTAAAATCAGTTCCTCAATCGATTCTCTTTCCTTATTTATCATTATTGTATCCGTTCGAACTATGACTCCCTAATTAAAGGGGAGTACTTACATTGATTGGATTCTGACCTGTGATTATTTCTATTTTTATGATGGATTTTTACCTATTACCACATTCTCGGTTGATTTTCAAAACTATAAGTACTCCTATTCTTGCATTAGCAAAAGGAACATCTATACTATTCTCTCTGCTCTCCCTCTTGTACTAGAACCCTCTCTTTTCTCTTTACTCTACTACTGTTCTCTCTGCTCCTGTCTATTGTTAGCTGGCTGTAAGCCAAGGCTAACATTGTACTCTCACTTTGCTTTTCCATTCTGCTTTGCTCTCTCATCACTGGTATGCTCTAATTAATTTACAAGTCTCAAACCGATGTGCTTATAATTATTTCAGTTTGTTATCTTCCTGATTTTCTTCTACTTATGCTTCTACTGCTCAACGCGCAATTGAATCTTTTGTTTATCTGTTAGTACCCGTCATGCTTTATCTCTTTCTGACTTACATGCTGAGTCAGTGATACTCATATGACTATTGTTTACTCCTAATTTTACCAGTTATAACTGTATTCTGTTGCTGTCTATTATCATGTCTAAACTTGGCCATTTCTTGGTCCCCTGAACCTCTTTGATTTGTGTAACTATGCTTAAATGAGTTTCTTAAGTCTGTGGATCTCTTTTGTTATTATGTGACCTACTTGTCCCCTTACCCCATTATCCTTGTGTGCAATTCCATACTGTTGAACTTTATTTTTGTGATTAGTACTTTTGTTGTGTTTTTCAAAAGCTGATCTTTCAAAACAACTCTCCAGTTTTTTGTAAACTATGTTCAACTACACACTTTTTTCTCCTTCTAGCACATCTCACTACTCTTAGAAATTTAGGTTCTACCCCCTTCGTGTGAGCACTGCCTTGGGTACCTCTGAGTACCCATTGAACTCTGACACACAAGGCTGGTAATTCCACACTGCACTTGCTCAACTTTGGTAACTATGTTTGGGTGCTGGTATTGGCCAGGGACCCATTGGGGACCTAGGGAGCTTTTCTGCACCCGGACCATGAAAGGCTGTGAAACTCGAAAGGATTGAGGTTGGGAGATATGGGCCTGATTGAAGGCTCCCTACAGAAGTAACTTCTTATTTTCCTTTCAGTAACGTAATTTTATCCCTGGTTTGTAATAATCTGCAAATAAATATTTGGGGCTGGATAGTAATTATGAGAGGGGATTATGCATGCTTAGATAGTTATGGGTAGAAATCATGACTATACGATTTATTTACCTATGTGTGAAATAGTATCATTCTTAGGACATGCATACTATGCATTAGAATCCATGTTTAGGTTGTTTAATTTAGCATCTCTGCTATTCTCATGTTTATTTTAGAAATCCTGCTCACAGCTAATAACTATAATAAAATATGTCGTAATGATACTGCTTCTGCATTTGCATCTAGAAATCATGCTTCAGGACTCCTAATCAATGTGTGCATAATCAGTATATATACGGATGCATGGAAAACCTTAGGCCTAATGCTTATTAAAACCAAAATCAACTGTTTTATTTCTTGCCTGTATTAACAATGATCCTTATAACTAATCAGTCTCTTTTGAAGACCTTAGAACTTTGCTGCTTGTTACTAAACTCAACTTATGCTTTGCCTAGAACTGCAGGATTTTCAAAACATTTACCCTCTGAAATACGTACAAATCATTCTGTTTATTTAAATCCCTGCTCTACTTTAAAACTACTGGTTTCTAAAGTTGATCACTCACTCCCCTTTTACTAAAATTCATTTAAACTGCTGACTCCTGCTCTGTTTTTGAACTATCACTCCTGTTTGAAATTACTCTGCTTTATTTAAAATCTTGCTTTACTTCTGATTACCGATTTTCTAAAAAGTTATTCGACTCTTTTTATTGAAGACTTCTAAACTGCTACGCATCTTTCAATTCCTGGTATTGTCTTTAAATTACTAGATTTTTAATCAATCACTCTTCTCAAAACTATTCTGTCCTTTTAAACTTCCTGTTTTATTATTGAGTTTCAAGAAACCCAAAACCTACTGTTTTCCACTCAAATCTCCTGCTTTAAGTTCTGATTTTGAGACCCTCGTTGTGTTTGAGACGTGCTATTTATGTGTTTACTTGAGGAGGGATCTGTGAGCCTCTTATCTGCCCTTTATGTGCTGCCATACTTGTAGTCCTAAGTGTTTTATATGTGGCTTAGAATTTTATCCTTTAAACCTAGGGGTTCAACCTAGTACTCACCTTGTAGGAGTTGTATTCCCAAATACCCTCCGGGACTGATAGGTTTGGATGGCCAATAGCACGCAATAAGCTTTCGTGACCAACACACGCGTTTTAAATACCTTTACGGGGTGAGAAGGGTAGAATACGGATATGATGACCGGTGCGTTAATACCATGTGTTTATCGTCAGAATTCACAAAACTTCTTGGCTGGGACCCAAAGTTGTAGATCTTTAGGGGTTACTAACACCTTCCCCTTAGGATAACTTCAAGCCCTTACCCAATCTCTGGTAATGCAAACTAGTTCATGAGTTATCTACTCGAGGTGCCCTAACGCACCACAAAATCGTTAGGTGGCGACTCTTCCTTAAACCTCTTCCTTTAAAGAGTTGTCCAAAATGTCATAAACTCGATATCTCCGTAGCTGACCCGTGCGAGGAAAAAGGGGGGCGCAACTGTTACACCCTGCAATATTACGTCAATATTACGCCCCGGAGTATTACATTACGGTGATGTTACGCTTCGCAGTGATAAGTTACGACGATGTTGCACCCTGCAGTAACGTACGTTAAATTTGTCATAAGGTAATTGACATCAAGGAAAAAATTATTTGGTGATTATAAGGATTATAAGTGATGAGTAAATTCGTGAAGGTAAGAGGGTAAGTAATATCGAAGAAAATGAATTTTCGTCGAAGTTTGGTATTGTGGGATAAAATATGGCCTGAGCTACAATACCCCGTATTTATGGACTAGTTTTATACAAGGTACCACATGACCTTGGTAGTAAGGTATATAAAGAGTGTTAAAAGTGAGTAATAATTTTAAGTAATTTGAGATTATGTGGATAATTGGTTAATTATTGGGTAATGGGATATTAACTAATTAATTAAGGAGTTGTTGGATAAGATTAAACACCCCCCCCACGTGACCACACCCTATTTCAATTTAGTGACTCTTAAAGTTCTTACATAGGTGTCACACTTAGAAGATTAGGTGGATTAATCATCTAATAAATGGGTAACACCTACTAAAAGCTTCCCTACATTAGCAAGTTGTTTCATTTTCTTAATAATTAAGATCAAGAATCCAGGGAGGAATTCATGAGAGATTTTCTTCAAAATCCAATTATTAGGTTTCCTCTTGAATACTTTGGGGAATGCTACAAGTACTTGAAATGGAAAAAAATATGCATTGTAGAATACTTGTTTCACTATATATATGTCGTAAGATGGCAATTATAATGATCTGGTCATAATATGATATTGCAAAGTTGTATTCTAGAGGTGGGTTACATGGAAACTATTGAATTTTTGCTACAACATGTATAACGTTGTTTGTTGACTCCATGCCAATGGGATAAAGTGTGAATTGAAAATTCTAAAAGAGCACAGTACATTCCTTCTCAAGAATATCATACGTATTTTTCCCTAATTCGATCCGTCGTTACGTTTTTTTATCACAAAAGACGGGTGTTAGAGGAATCATTAAGAGAATCGACTCAGGTATGTTAAGGCTATCCCTTCTTTCTTTTGGCATGGTCAAAATTATACTTAAGAAACGAGCAAATATACAGTTTCTATAAATTAATCTATTCATAGAAATAGTAGGGGTTTCTATATTCTTGATTCCCCATGAGAATTTTTATTATTTTCTGTTCATGGGTCTCAGAATGATACGCAGTTGGAAAAGTTTATCCGGAAGGAATATTGAGATTATTACATACTTTTCATGCATTTCATACATGTGTATTGACCTATGACCAGATGGCTTTATATACGCGTATATATGTAAATATATTTATATGGGATATGGGAAAAGGTTACGGCGTTATATACGCACCACCACCTGATCAGCTGATATATGATGATGATGTTGCCCACAGTGGCTGAAATATGGTTCAAACGATGTTATATATGCGTATATATGTATGTATATTCAAACGGCGTTATATACGCGTATATATGTATGTATATATATGTATATGGGATATGGGAAAGGTGATGGTATTATATACGCACCACCACCTGATCAGCTGGTATACGATGATGATTTTGCCCACAGTGGCCGATATGATATGATGGGATGCCCTCAGAGGATGATGATGTTATGAAATATATATCTATGCACGACATGAAATTCATACGCATATGCATGATGCTAAAAATGATTTATTATTTTCAGAGTTATCCAGGCATACGACTGAGTCAATTACTCTATATCTCTTTCATGTCTCTTATGTATTTATTTATGTGCCTTACATACTAGGTACATTATTCGTACTGACGTCCTTTTTGCCTGGGGACGCTGCGTTTCATGCCCGCAGGTCCTGATAGACAGGTCGAGAGCCCTCCAAGTAGGCTATCAGCTCCGCGGAAAATGTTGGTGCGCTCCATTTGCTTTGGAGTTTCTTGTTTGGTTAGTATGATTTAGACGTGTATTGTTTGGTATGGCGGGACTCTATCCCGACCTTTATGACATTTATGTACTCTTAGAGGCTTGTAGACATATGTCGTATACGTGAAAGATTGTACGGCCTTGTCGGCCTATGTTTTGAGTTTATAAATGATTATGTTGGCCTATTAGGCCTGTATGTCACGTGTATATGATGATGTAATAAGAAATATACGTTACGTTGGTACTCATTCGAGTAAGGTACCGAGTGTCCGTCGCGGTCCATCGGTTTGGGTCGTGAAAAAAGTGGTATCAGAGCAGTTCTGTCCTAGGGAATCTACAAGCCGTGTCTAGTAGAGTCTTGTTTATGGGTGTGTCGTGCACCACACTTATAAGCAGGAGGCTACAGGGCATTTAGGATTGCCACTCTTTGTTCTTACTCTAGATCGTGTGGTAGAGCTCACTTATAAGAATTCAAATTCCGAAATTCTCTTTTTATTCGTAATAAGATGATGCCTACGTTCAAAAAGATGATCGATAAGAGATATAGCTTTGGAAGTGTTGAATTAGAGGAACTCGACTTTGTATCATGCTTATGATAAGTAAGTATGGGGTCTTTAGCAGATCATGTGCGTACTGAAAGGTGCAAGCCTCTTGATAAGGAGCCTTAAGGCAAGAATGCCTATCCACCTCTATGATGAAAGACAATGAGAGATTACGAAGATAAATACAAGTTTCGACAAGAAAAAGAAGCAAGATAAAGAATGGTACGAGGCATCCAGTTAACAAAGGTTAATAGTGTTTATAATTCAGGTAGATGAACGTGAGCTTTTTGAGTTATATTCAATAGTAACGAAGGTATATACAATTAGTCGAACCCATTCCAGATATGACCTATTGGGGTTAATATAAGTAGTATAAGAAGATATGATGGGTGAATTGTTTGCGTCAGTTGACATTTCCGAAGGGTATTACAAATGTGCCAATAGATCTTCTTGTGAGACACCCAGATGGTGCACTCTAGAATATTACGATTAGATGTGAATACTAGCATTCAGAAGATAGGCACTGAAAGCCTGGATGGGATAAATATTACCTTAAGTGTGGCTCTCATCCCTAGTAGAGCGATGATGTTGAGCAACCTAGAGAGCCGATGAATGAAGCAAGGAGAAAAGCGAAAGAATGTCGCGTTGAAGTTTTCACAAGAAAGGGGATATGCAGGAATATTAGCAGAGTAATGAGAAGAGGGATAAGGAAGCATTATGAATAAGGTATGATACATGGATAAAGACGGTAGGAAAAAGAAGAAGAAGAAGAAATGACAGTATTACACAGTCTAGTCAAGTGAATGAAGAGATGAGAGGTGACAGGCCTTAGGACAACAAAAGAGTATACGCCATGAAGTCATATCCTCATTTTAAGGAATAAGTTCGTGACTCTAACGTGATTACCAATAGGAAAAGCTAGACCCCAGAATAATAGAGATCAGTATGGGCTGATGAATAAGATAAACTAAAAAAATGAATTAGGGACTGAGTGATTTGGTAGTAGTTAGCATCATGAGAATTTTAGATCACATTCCGGCAATAATAGGACGGACCATAAAAGAAGATTCACGATGAATTCCGAGAATAGTCATTTAGGGAGACGCTTCCTTAGAGCAACCAATGTGAGCAAAGTTAAGCTTAAGATATTGTATGTGCCAGTTACGCTAAGTGTCACCCTTGCGAGTAAGGGGATTTGTCATCCTTGGTACAGCAGAATTGCCGCAAGGTGAGTAAGGATCATTAATGTTGAGAAACAACGCCAAATATGAAGGGGTAAAACATCTATAGGTAGATCCTCGTGGCTTCAGCTTTTAGTACACCCCTAAAGGGGGGAATATGGAGTAACGTGGCATTAAGTCAGAATTAAGTGGTTCTAGTAGCTACGGAATGGTAAAGGAAAAATGCGATAAGTGAAAGAGGAATGAGACGACACTTATCCAAATTTTACAGATACGCTAATATTCAAGAATATTGTGCAAGCACGACGTTAAGTAGAGGAAGTAAAGGTTCCTGCCCGAGCTGTTATTAATAAATAAGGAGCCAGTGTGAGATGTAAGATAAGACAAAGGAAATAACCCAAGAAATATTACAAGGAATATTGATATAAGAATGGGCCAACGCGTAGTTAGTAATTTGTCAGGAAGATCCCGATTATGGCTAAACAGGAGGTTACAGATGAGTCATCAGATCGTGTGAGATAAACATAGTAGAACCCAACATGGAGAGTTCAGCCTCGAAGAATATCATTATAATACTTGAGATATATTCAAACAAGAGTCGGGGTAGTTAATGATACGTATGAATGTTACGGGGATAAAAGAAAGTGCCACTGGGAAGGAAGTCAAAATATCAGTTCAGAAGCAACCATACAAGCACAAGGGCATAGAAATAAGCAACTATGGATGATTATAGGCAAGTAAGGACATCAGAAAGGTCCGTAATAAGCTCACAACTTTACGAGAGTCAAGGGTTCTCCTTAAGTACTACAACAAAAGACTAGCTGAGGAGATAAGAAAGAAGGCTTCAACCTAAGCACAACGACCTAAAGAGGAAATGGTTGTATAACAACAATCTCGCAACAACATTGTAAGCATTCCAAAGGAAAGTGGCACCTACCGTGGCTAATGAACGGGGAGTAAAATTTAAAAGTAGTATTAGTAATCATGTGAGTTGCACGAAACCTCCTGCATGCGTAGGAACTAAGACAAGATAAGTATGCATGCAACAAAGGGGCAAAAAGACTAGGAAAAGTAATAGCTTACGTTAAAGAAAGCTGAGAAGGAACGAAAGGAATTATTCGGTCAATGGTCCCGAGTTGGTGACGTTATGAAAGCACTTAAAAGTTTGGAGTTTTATACTTGCAACATATACAACCGTAGAAGATTCTGGTATATGTTAAAAGAAATAATTGAGCCTGGGTCATAGACGAATGATTGAATTGTTAATGGATTATATCATGAATATCCCTCAGCGCCTATGGAAGGCTAGAGTAACACCATAAGCCGCAGATCGGAAGATATCTTAAGCATTAAGGATGATCAAAAGGAGAAGGAAACTAAAGAGTTGCATCAACAAAGTAAATTAGGAGTCTGCTTATTGGACCAAAGAAGTTATAGACATCGTGATTAAGAACATTGCAGAATCACTCTTAATACCAGAGATACAAGAGAGATAATACAGTAGCTATATGCTATAACAGCTCTACAATAAAGTCGGTTCGAAAAGTACCAGCTTCATAAGAAGTCGGTATAAAGCCTTATTGGATATACACCAGAGGTGCAAGTATTATAATAGAGCTTCAAGTTAAGGGCGTGAATTATACCTATGTGGAAGGGAGGTCATGAAAGAGATAAAAAGATACGATGCGAGATTTTGAGGTAAGTAAGGTAAAGGTGAACAATGTACAAGATACTCAAAGGCAAAAGATCGTGAATAGTCCATGCTTCGGATAGAAGGCTAGAAGCACTAGGATTCAATATCCAGAAATGATAGCAGGGTCGTCAGTGGAGTACCTTCCAGCCTATGGTTTCTAAGTACCTAAATGTCTAATTAAGAGTAAAAGAAGAGTTAGAGACTATGCGATATCTCGCTTGATATCCCATAAGCATAAGGAAATCAGTCGCAAGCTAAAATATAATAGAACAACAAGGTTTTAGAAAGACAAGAGTAGGGATAAGAAGAAGGCAAGTGAGAAGGTGACAAAAATGGATAAGTCCTCGGAACTAAGCCCATGAAAACAAAGAAGCTGATGGTTTCTCTAAGTTATTGAAATTTTAGCATAGCCTAAATGAACTCAAAAAAGTCTAAGACTAATAGCATTTAGAAGAAATGTAATGTTGCCCTGGTAGTAGAATGAGGGTGTAATTGTGATAAATAAAGGATGACATTTGGGCCTTCGATTGGGTAATGAGTTCATGAATTGTACAGAATTGAAATACCCACATAAGGAGAATCACATTGGGATGACTATGATATGAGATAGGGTTATGGAAGTACAGTATCGCCCCCAGGTGGATCAGGAAAATCATTTCAAATGTTCCACGATGCAACGTAAGCCCTAGTGGAAATATATTACGTAAGGAGTTTCAAGTTATCAATGGAATGTTAAAGATAAACATTGAGGTGAATCAACAATGGATGGGCAAAAGATGCAAAGTACGAGATGAAATAAGCCATCAGTCTTAAGATGAATAGTAATGAAGAAGCGTTAAAAGACTTAGCTTTATGCATATATGATAAGCAACAACTACGAGATTAGAAGGATTCCGACTACAAGTTGTGGTGTGAGAAGAAGGCTTAAGGAGGGATGCCCTAGACTTTGGAACTATTCACAGAATAGTCGCCTAGATGGCAAGGAAAGTTCTAAAGTATTCGGAAGATATAAGTTAAGAAAATGATAAGTGCATGGGTCAAAATTCGAGGACGAATGTTCCAAAGGGGGGAATGATGTTACACCCCGCAATATTACGCCCCGCAGTATTACATTACGGTGATGTTACGCTTTGCAGTGATAAGTTACTACGATGTTGCACCCTGCAGTAATGTACGTTGAATTTTTCATAAGGTAATTGACATCAAGGAAAAGATTATTTGGTGATTATAAGGATTATAAGTGATGAGTAAATTCGTGAAGGTAAGAGGGTAAGTAATATCAAAGAAAATGAATTTTCGTCAAATTTTGGCATTGTGGGATAAAATATGGCCTGAGCTACAATACCCCGTATTTATGGACTAGTTCTATACAAGGTACCACATGACCATGATAGTAAGGTGTATAAAGAGTGTTAAAAGTGAGTAGTAATTTTAAGTAATGTGAGATTATGTGGATAATTGGTTAATTATTGGGTAATGGGATATTAACTAATTAATTAAGGAATTGTTGGATAAGATTAAACACCCCCCCCTGTGAGAACACCCTATTTCAATTTAGTGACTCTTAAAGTTCTTACATAGGTGTCACACTTAGAAGATTAGGTGTATTAGTCATTTAATAAATGGGTAACATCTACTAAAAGCTTCCCTACATTAGTAAGTTGTTTCAATTTCTTAATAACTAAGATCAAGAATCCAGGGAGGAATTGATGAGAGATTTTCTTCAAAATCCAATTATTAGGTTTCCTCTTGAATACTTTGGGGAATGCTACAAGTACTTGAAATGGAAACAAATATGCATTATGGAATACTTGTTTCACTATATACATGTCGTAAGATTGCAATTATCAATGATCTGGTCATGATTTGATATTGCAAAGTTGTATTCTAGAGGTGGGTTACATGGAAACTATTGAATTTTTGCTACAACATATATAACGTTGTTTGTTGACTCCATGCCAATGGGATAAAGTGTGAATTGAAAATTCTAAAAGAGCACGGTACATTCCTTCTCAAGAATATGTGACGACCCGGCCGGCCGTTTTAAGAATTAACGCCCCGATCCCCTCTTAACTGTTTTCCCCAAGTCTATTTCTGCTAAATTGAATTGCTGGGACGTTCAGTTTTGAGTTTCGGAGGGTTTTGAGACATTTAGTCCCTAAATGAGAGCTTAAGTGTTGGAAAGTTGCCCGTAGTCGGAACAATGTGAAGACAACCTCGGAATGGAAATCAGATGGTTCCGTTAGCTCTGTTAGGTGACTTCGGGGTTAGGAGCGTGCTTGGAATGTATTTTGGAAGTCTGTAGCTCATTTAGGCTTGATATGCTGAAGTTTGAATTTTTGGAGTTTCCGGTCCGATAGTGAATTTTTTATCCGAGGGTCGGAATGATATTCCTGAAGTTGCAGTAGTTCCTTCATGTCATTTGGGATGTGTGTGAAAAATTTGAGGTCATTCAGATAAGTTTAGACGTGTTTCGGCGTCAGATGTGAATTCTAGAATTTTCCTAAGTTTCTAGGCTTGAACCTATGCATAATCGATGTTTTTTTGATGTTATAGAATTGTTTTTAAGACTCGACCTAGTTCAAATAAGGTTTTAAGGTTGGTTGGTTGTTTTGGTTGCGGTCCTGGGGGCCTCGGGGTTGTTTCAGATGCTTAACGGGTGAAAATTTGGGATTTTGCTGCTGCTGAACCAGGCCTCTTCTGATGTCTTCACACCTATGAAGGTTTTTCCGTAGGTGCGGACTCGCAGGCGCGTGGGGTTGATCGTAGGTGCGATAGAGAGGAGATTTGACCAGTGGCTGCAGGTGCGACCTGGGTTCCGCAGGCGCGACCAAACGACCGCAGGTGCGGCCCCAGTGTAACTTAAGTGATTTCCGCACCTGCGATGCTTTTTTCGCAGGTGCGGTGATCGAGCCCGTATGTGCGAATCCCCTATGTGTTTTATTCCAAAAATCCTAGAGTTCATCTCATTATTCTAAAATTGGGTAAGGGCTCAAGAAGTTGTTATTTTCTGTGGGTTTTGAAGAGAAGGATCATAGGTTACATTTTCTAATCCTAATTAATTGTTAGACCATTAATTCCCGTTGTTTTCTTTAGTTTAATTATCAAAAATGGGGGAAAAACCATAGGAAAGGGATGAGATTTTTCCAATTCGAGATTATGAAAAATTGTGGGGTTTTTGGCATTGGATTTCGATTGTTTCTGGTTGAATGAGTCCGTGAGTGGATGGGTGTCCGGAAAATATAACTTTTACCCGATTCTGACACGTGGGACCGAGGGTCGTTTTGGTCATTTTACATAATTTTGCGTCTTAACTTAAATTAAACAGTGAAAAAAAATCAGTTGCATGAGATGTTATTTACGATATGTAATTGAATTGTATAGATTTGGGCTATTTGGAGTCGGATACTCGTGGCAAACGTGTGGTTTCAAGTTGATTTTGAGCCGGTTCTAGGTAAGTGGCTTGTCTAACCTTGTGTGGGGGACCTTTCCCCTTAGGGTGTGAATTTGGTAATTGGATGCCTTGCACGTGAGGTGACGAGCGCGTACTTGTGCTAATTGTTGAAAATCCGATTTTACTTTAAATATTCAGACTGAGTTTCTTTCTTTCCTGCTTTATTCTACTTGCCATTATAGCCTATGTTAGTTTAGAAAAAACATGCCTAGTTGACTTGAATTGCCTATTTTCTTAAGTTGCTTTAATTGTACTATGCGAAGCATGTTAGGCTAGAATTACTCGTTACCTTGTATTTTGCACTCTATTTTTGAATGTCTTTTTGTTGTGGCTGCGTATTTACTTTGGGACTACGGGACGGTATCCCGGGAGATCCTCATGCATTTTCACTTTGGGACTACGGGACGGTATCCCGGGAGATCCCCCTGTATTTTTACTTTGGGACTACAGAGCGGTATCCCGGGAGATCCCCCTGCATATTTACTTTGGGACTACGGGACGGTATCCCGGGAGATCCTTCGGATATACATATGATGGACTATGAGACGGTATCCCGGGAGATCCTTTGGATATACATATGATGGACTACGGGACGGTATCTCGGGAGATCCTTCGGATATACATATGATGGACTGCGGGAAGGTATCCCGGGAGGTCCACTAGACAGTTGAGAAAAGGACTACAGGATGGTATCCTGGGAGATCCTCATTGTTACCTTTGTTATCGAGCTGTTCATATCCCGCGTTTACTCTGTTCTTGTGTTTCGTTAGTGTTTTGTCTGACCTGTCTTACTTCAGCGCTGTATTCACTATGACTGTCTATTTTCATACTGTGAATCCCTATTATATTGTTTGACCTCAGTAGCCCTTGACCTTCCTCGTCACTACCCGACCGAGGTTAGGCTTGGCACTTATTGAGTACCGCTGTGGTGTACTCATGCCCTTCCTGCGCATGTTTTTCATGTGCAGATCCAGGTATCTCCACTCAGGAGCACTATCCCCAAGGTCGAGATATACAATAGAGACTTCGAGGTACATCTGCCGCATCCACAGACCAGGAGTCTCTATCTTATTCCAGCTTTTGTGAAAAGTGTATTCCTTCCTTACAGTTGTATAGACATTCTGGAGTTAGAGTAGTGTATTATATTCTGTTAGCCTGTGTTTCCCGTGAGTTTCCGGGTTTTGGGGTGATATTGTAGACTTCCGTATTAATTTGGGTTGTATATGCCAAGTGGCATTTATATGCAGTCCTTCTTTTAGATTGTTCAGTTTTTCCTTTACTTAATTATTTCGCAAGTTATGTTGATATTCCGCATTGCTAGGCTTACCTAGTCATAGGGACTAGGTGCCATCACGACATGTTCACGGAGGGAGAACTTGGGTCATGACAGGTTGGTATCAGAGATCTAGGTTCATAGGAGTCACGGAACACAGGCCGGTTCATTAGAGTCTCGCTGATCGGTACGGAGACTTCTGTACTTATCTACGAGAGGCTATGTAACTGTTTAAGAAAAATCTTCACTTCATTGGTTTCCTTGTTGTGCAATATTTTTGACACCAATTCTAAACTTTTATTTTCTATTCTCTCACAAATGGTAAGGGCACGTGCTACTCGGGACGATTAGGCATCCGTTCCCCCTACTGCAGCCACCAGAGGCTGGGGCCAGGGCCGAGGTAGAGGCCGAGGACGCGCATGTGGTGCAGCGAGAGCACCTGCATGAGCTGCCGTGGAGGTACCACCAGTAGATCCAGCCGAGGTCCAGACATCTGATACACCTACTGCCACTACTACTCCAGCCCTTCCGGAGACATTAGCTCAGTTCATGTCCATGTACACCACTCTGGCTCAGGCAGGGTTGCTTCCCCTTGCTACAGCCACATCCGAGGCCAGAGAAGGAGCACAGACACCCGCCGCCCGCACTCCTGAGCAGTGAGTGCATGTGGAGCAGGTTCCAGAGATCATTCCTGTGCTGCCTGTAGTGCCAGTTCAGCCCGAGGAAGGGTCAGCTGCTTCGGAGGACGAGCAGCGGAGACTTGAGAGGTTCAAGAAGTATGACCCTCCGGTATTCAGTGGACTAGCATCAGATGATGCCTTGGGATTTCTAGAGGAGTTTCACCATATTCTTCGCACTATGGGCATAGCCGGATCTAGTGGGGTTTCCTTTACTACCTTCCAACTTCGCGGATCCGCCTATGATTGGTGGCGCTCCTATGAGTTAGACAGTCCAGACGATGCTGCCTCATTGACCTGGACCCAGTTCTCAGATATGTTTTTGAGAGAGTTTGTTCCTTAGAGCCTCAGGGATGCATGGCGCGTAGAGTTTGAGCATTTGCCCCAGGGTACTATGACAGTTTCAGAGTATGCTATCCGTTACACCAGATTGGCTAGGCATGCACCAACTTTGGTTACTACTGTCCGCGAGAGGGTTCGCAGTTTATTGAGGGTCTTGTCCCACCCATTAGATCTAGCATGGCTTGAGAGTTGGAGATGGACATTCCTTATCAGCAGGTAGTGAGCATTGCTAGGAGGATCGAGGGTATGCTCGCTAGAGAGCGAGAGGAGAAGGAGGCCAAGAGGTCTCGAGAATCGGGCCACTACTCTAGTGCCCATACCCCAGCAACAGGTCGTCATGGTAGGGGTTATATGGTCCGCCCAGTTCATTCAGCTCTTCCAGCAGCCAGCGGTACCCCAGCTCCACCAGGCCTCAGGAGCCTTATTATGCACCTCCAGTCTCTAGTGCGCCTCCTGCGCGAGGTGTTTTCAGAGGTCAGTCTAGCAAACCTGGCCCTAATCAGTCATAACCACCACGTCCTCCTAGAGCTTGTTTCGAGTGTGGCGATACACGCCATATGGTTAGGGACTGCCCCAGACTTGGCAGGGGTGTACCTTCACAGACTTTTCAGCCACAGGGTGCTCAGCAGAGTTCTCAGGCCATGATCACAGCTCCAGCTGCTACTCCACCTACCCAGCCAGCTAGGGGCGGAGGTCGGGGAGGTAGAGGTCGCCCTCGAGGGGGAGGCCAGGCCAAATATTATGCTATTCCTGCTCGTACCGAGGCTGTTGCCTCCGATTGNCAGGCCAGATATTATGTTATTCCTACTCGTACCGAGGCTGTTGCCTCCGATTGTGTCATCACAGGTATTATACTGGTTTTTCACAGAGATGCATCGGTTCTATTCGATCCAGGCTCCACATATTCTTATGTGTCTTTTTATTTTGATCCTCATTTGGGTATAGCCCGAGATTCTTTGGGTTCTCCTGTTTATATTTCTACTCCTGTGGGAGATTCTCTTGTTGTGGACCGCGTTTATCGGTCGTGTTTGGTTACTATTCGTGGTTTTGAGACCAGTGCGGATTTATTGTTACTCGATATGGTGGATTTTGATATTATCTTGGGCATGGACTGGTTGTCGCCCCATTATGCTATTCTTGATTGTCACGCCAAGACCGTGACGGTGGCTANAGATCTAGCATGGCTTGAGAGTTGGAGATGGACATTCCTTATCAGCAGGTAGTGAGCATTGCTAGGAGGATCGAGGGTATGCTCGCTAGAGAGCGAGAGGAGAAGGAGGCCAAGAGGTCTCGAGAATCGGGCCACTACTCTAGTGCCCATACCCCAGCAACAGGTCGTCATGGTAGGGGTTATATGGTCCGCCCAGTTCATTCAGCTCTTCCAGCAGCCAGCGGTACCCCAGCTCCACCAGGCCTCAGGAGCCTTATTATGCACCTCCAGTCTCTAGTGCGCCTCCTGCGCGAGGTGTTTTCAGAGGTCAGTCTAGCAAACCTGGCCCTAATCAGTCATAACCACCACGTCCTCCTAGAGCTTGTTTCGAGTGTGGCGATACACGCCATATGGTTAGGGACTGCCCCAGACTTGGCAGGGGTGTACCTTCACAGACTTTTCAGCCACAGGGTGCTCAGCAGAGTTCTCAGGCCATGATCACAGCTCCAGCTGCTACTCCACCTACCCAGCCAGCTAGGGGCGGAGGTCGGGGAGGTAGAGGTCGCCCTCGAGGGGGAGGCCAGGCCAAATATTATGCTATTCCTGCTCGTACCGAGGCTGTTGCCTCCGATTGTGTCATCACAGGTATTATACTGGTTTTTCACAGAGATGCATCGGTTCTATTCGATCCAGGCTCCACATATTCTTATGTGTCTTTTTATTTTGATCCTCATTTGGGTATAGCCCGAGATTCTTTGGGTTCTCCTGTTTATATTTCTACTCCTGTGGGAGATTCTCTTGTTGTGGACCGCGTTTATCGGTCGTGTTTGGTTACTATTCGTGGTTTTGAGACCAGTGCGGATTTATTGTTACTCGATATGGTGGATTTTGATATTATCTTGGGCATGGACTGGTTGTCGCCCCATTATGCTATTCTTGATTGTCACGCCAAGACCGTGACGGTGGCTATGCCAGGTGTTTCGCGTGTTGAGTGGAGTGGTACTTTATATCACACTCCCAGTAGAGTTATCTCTTTTCTTAGAGCTCAGCATATGGTTGAGAAGGGGTGTGCCGCGTATTTGGCTTATGTGAGATATGTCAGTGTTGATACCCCTTCTGTTGATTCAGTTCCAGTGGTACAGGGTTATCCCGATGTGTTTCCAGCTGATCTTCTGGGTATGCTGCCCGATAGAGACATTGATTTTGGCATTGATTTATTGCCGGGCACTCATCCTATTTCCATTCCTCCTTACCGTATGGATCCTCCTAAGCTGAAGGAGTTGAAGGATCAGTTACAGGAATTGCTTGATAAGGGTTTTATTCGACCCAGTGTTTCACCTTGGGGTGCTCTTGTCTTGTTTGTAAAGAAAAAGTATGGTTCTATGTGCATGTGTATTGATTATCGCCAGTTGAACAGGGTTACAGTGAAGAACTGTTATCCCTTGCCTCGTATTGATGATTTATTTGACCAGCTTCAGGGCGCACAAGTATTTTCTAAGATGGATTTGCGCTCAGGTTACCATCAGTGTAAGATTCGGGAGCCGGATATCCCGAAGACTGCTTTCAGGACTCGGTATGTCCATTACGAGTTTCTAGTTATGTCATTCCGGCTGACTAATGCCCCTGCAACATTTATGCATTTGATGCACATTGTGTTCAGGCCATATTTCGACTCGTTCGTCATTGTTTTCATAGATGATATTCTTGTTTACTCCCGGAAAGATCATGAGCAGCACCTGAGGAAAGTGCTTCAGACCCTGAGAGAGAAGAAGTTGTATGCAAAGTTCTCAAAATGTGAGTTTTGGTTGAGTTCTTTGGCATTCTTAGGCCATGTGGTATCGAGTGAGGGTATTCATGTGGATCTGAAGAAGGTAGAGGCCGTGCAGAGTTGGCCCAGGCCGTCCTCAATTACGGAGATTCGCAGTTTCCTTGGTTTGGCAGGTTACTACCGTCATTTTGTGGAGGGATTTTCATTGATTGCAACCCCTATGACTAGATTGACCCAGAAGGGTGCTCCATTTCAGTGGACAAAGGAGTGTGAGGCGAGCTTTCAGAAGCTCAAGACATCCTTGACTACAGCCCCAATCTTGATATTGCCTACTGGTTCGGGGTATTATACAGTTTATTGTGATACCTCGCGAGTTGTCCTTGGAGCAGTGTTGATGCAGGACGGTAGGGTGATTATCTACGCGTCCATACAGTTGAAGATACATGAGAAGAATTACCCTGTCCATGACCTTGAGTTAGCTGCCATTGTTCATGCCTTGAAGATCTGGCGCCATTATTTGTACGGTGTGCCTTGTGAGAATTATACTGACCACCGGAGTTTGCAGCACATATTCAGGCAGAAGGATCTAAATTTGCGCCAGCGTAGATGGTTAGAGTTGCTAAAGGACTATGACATCACGATATTATACCACCTGGGGAAGGCCAATATGGTGGCCGGCGCTTTGAGTCGCCGGGCAGAGAGTTTAGGGAGTTTGTCATACCTTCCTGCAGCTGAAAGGCCTCTAGCCTTAGATGTTCAGTCCTTAGCCAGTCAGTTCGTGGGATTGGATCTTTCTGAGCCTTGCCGGGTATTAGCTTTTGTGGTTTCTCGGTCTTCATTATTCGATCGTATCAGGGAACGGCACTACGATGATCCTCATTTACTTGTCTTCAAGGACACGGTCCAGCACGGTGATGCCAGAGATGTGACCATTGGAGATGATGGGGTATTGAGGATGCAGGGTCGGATTTGTGTGCCCAATGTTGATGGGCTTCGGGAGTTTATTTTAGCAGAGGCCCATAGTTCGTGGTATTCCATCCATCCGGGTACTGCAAAGATGTATCAGGATTTGAGGCAGCACTATTGGTGGCAAAGAAAGAAGAAAGATATAGCAGAGTTTGTAGCCAAGTGTCTCAACTGTCAGCATGTCAAATGTGAGCATCAGAGACAAGGAGGGTTACTTCAGCAGATTGAACTTCCAGAGTGGAAGTGGGAGCGGATCACCATGGACTTTGTGGTTGGACTTCCTCGGACTTTGAGGAAGCATGATGCTATTTGGGTGATTGTGGATCGGCTGACCAAATCGGCCCATTTCATTCCGGTACTGACTACTTATTTGTCGGAGCGGTTGGCGGGGATTTATATTCGGGAGATCGTTCGTCTGCATGGTATTCCAGTTTCTATTATTTCAGACAGAGGTACTCAGTTCACTTCACGGTTCTGGAGAGCCGTTCAGCAGGAGTTAGGTACCAGGGTGGAGTTGAGCACAACATTTCACCCCCAGACGGATGGACAGTCTGAGCGCACTATTCAGATTCTTGAGGATATGCTCCGTGCGTGTGTGATTGAGTTTGGAGGGTCTTGGGATCAGTTCTTGCCATTGGCAGAGTTTTCTTACAACAACAGTTATCAATCCAGCATTCAGATGGCGCCGTATGAGGCTTTATATGGTAGGAGGTGCAGATCTCCGGTGGGTTGGTTTGAGCCGGGTGAGGCCAGGCTATTGGGCACAGAGTTGGTTCAGGATGCATTGGAGAAGGTCAAGGTGATTCAGGATAGACTCCATACAGCCCAGTCCAGACAGAAGAGTTACGCGGACCGGAAGGTTCGTGATGTTTCATATATGGTCGGAGAGCGGGTTCTGCTTCGGGTTTCGCCTATGAAGGGCGTTATGAGATTTGGGAAGAAAGGGAAGTTGAGTCCGAGGTTTATTGGCCCTTTTGAGATATTGAGGCGTGTTGGGGAGGTTGCTTATGAGATTGCCTTACCTCCCAGCTTGGCAGGAGTTCATCCGGTATTTCATGTTTCGATGCTCCGGAGGTATCACGGTGACCCGTCTCATGTCTTGGATTTCAGCTCATTCCAATTGGACAAGGATCTATCATATGTTGAGGAGCCTGTAGCTATATTGGACAGGAAGGTCAGAAAGCTCAGGTTGAAGAACATTGCTTCAGTAAAGGTTCAGTGGCGGGGTCAGCCGGCCGAGGAGGCAACCTGGGAGACCGAGCAGGATATGCACAACAGTTACCCTCATCTTTTCACGACTTTAGGTATGTCTTTATGCTTGTTTGAGGACGAACTAATTTTTAAGTGTAGGAGGATGTGACGACCCGGCCGGTCATCTTAAGAATTAACGCCCTGATCCCCTGTTAACTATTTTCCCCAAGTCTATTTCTGCTAAATCGAATTGCCGGGACATTCGGTTTTGAGTTTCGGAGAGTTTTGGGACATTTAGTCCCTAAATGAGAGCTTAAGTGTTGGAAAGTTGCCCGTAGTCGGAGCAGTGTGAAGACGGTCGCAGAATGGAAATCTGATGGTTCTGTTAGCTCCGTTAGGTGACTTCAGGGTTGGGAGCGTGGTCGGAATGTATTTTGGAAGTCCGTAGCTCATTTAGGATTTAAATGCCGAAGTTCGAATTTTTGGAGTTTCCGGTCCGATAGTGAACTTTTGATCCGAGAGTCGGAATGGAATTCCAGAAGTTGCAGTAGTTCCGTCATGTCATTTGGGATGTGTGTGCAAAATTTGAGGTCATTCGGATAAGTTTAGACGTGTTTCGGCATCGGATGTGAATTCTAGAATTTTCCTAAGTTTCTAGGCTTGAACCTATGCATAATCGATGTTTTTTTTGATGTTATAGACGTTTTTTTAAGACTCTACCTAGTTCAAATAAGGTGTTAAGGTTGGTTGGTGGTTTTGGTTGAGGTCCCGGGGGCCTCGGGGTTGTTTCGGATGCTTAACGGGTGAAAATTTGGGAATTTGCTGCTGCTAAACCAGACCTCTTCTGGTGTCTTCGCACCTGCGAAGGTTTTTCCGCAGGTGCGGACTCGCAGGCGCGTAGGGTTGATCGCAGGTACGATAGAGGGGAGATTTGACCAGTGGTCGCAGGTGCGACCTGGGTTCCGCAAGCGAGGGATCGCAGGCGCGACCAAACGACCGCAGGTGCGGCCCCAGTGTAACTTAAGTGATTTTCGCACCTGCGATTCTCTTTCCGCAGGTGAGGTACCGCAGGTGCGGTGATCGAGCTCGCAGGTGCGAATCCTCTGTGTGTTTTATTCCAAAAATATGAGAGTTCATCTCATTATTCTAAAAATCGGGTAAAGGCTCAAGAAGTGGCGATTTTCTGTGGGTTTTGAAGAGATGGATCATAGGTAACATTTTATAATCCTAATTCATTGTGAGACCATTAATTCCCGTTGTTTTCTTTAGTTTAATTATCAAAAATGGGGGAAAACCATAGGAAAGGGATGAGATTTTTCCAATTCGAGATTCTGAAAAATTGTGGGGTTTTTGCCATCGGATTTTGATTGTTTCTGGTTGAATGAGTCCGTGATGGATGGGTGTCCGAAAAATATAACTTTACCCGATTCCGAGACGTGGGCCCGAGGGGCGTTTTGGTCATTTTACATAATTTCGCGTCTTAACTTAAATTAAACAGTGAAAAAAAAAACAGTTGCATGAGATGTTATTTACGATATGTAATTGAATTGTATATATTTGGGCTATTTGGAGTCGGATACTCGTGGCAAACGTGTGGTTTCAAGTTGATTTTGAGTCGGTTCTAGGTAAGTGACTTGTCTAACCTTGTGTGGGGGACCTTTCCCCTTAGGGTGTGAATTTGGTAATTGGATTCCTTGCACGTGAGGTGACGAGCGCGTACTTGTGCTAATTGTTGAAAATCCGATTTTACTTTAAATATTCAGACTGAGTTTCTTTCTTTCCTGCTTTATTCTACTTGCCATTATAGCCTATGTTAGTTTAGAAAAAACATGCCTAGTTGACTTGAATTGCCTATTTGCTTAAGTTGCTTTAATTGTATTACGCGAAGCATGTTAGGCTAGAACTATTCGTTACCTTGTATTTTGCACTCTATTTCTGAATGTCTTCTTTTTGTGGCTGCGTATTTACTTTGGGACTACGAGACGCTATCCCAGGAGATCCCCATGCATTTTACTTTGGGACTACAGGACGGTATCCCGAGAGATCCCCCTGCGTATTTACTTTAGGACTACGGGACGGTATCCCGGGAGATCCCCCTGCATTTTTACTTTGGGACTACAGGATAGTATCCCAGTAGATCCCCCTGCATATTTACTTTGGGACTACGGGACGGTATCCCGGGAGATCCTTCGGATATACATATGATAGACTACGGGACGGTATCCCAGGAGATCCTTCGGAATACATATGATGGACTACGGGACGGTATCCCGAGAGATCCTTCGGATATACATATGATGGACTGCGGGACGGTATCCCGGGAGGTCCACTAGACAGTTGAGAAATGGACTATAGGACAGTATCCTGGGAGAGCCTCATTGTTACCTTTGTTATCGAGCTGTTCATATCACGCGTTTACTCTGTTCTTGTGTTTCGTTAGTGTTTTGTCTGACCTGTCTTACTTCACTGCTGTATTCACTATTACTGTCTGTTTTCATACTGTGAATCCCTATTATATTGTTTGACCTCAGTAGCCCTTGACCTTCCTCATCACTACCCGACCGAGGTTAGGCTTGGCACTTACTGAGTACCGCTGTGGTGTACTCATGCCCTTCCTGCGCATGTTTTTCATGTGCAGATCCAGGTATCTCCACTCAGGCACACTATCCCCGAGGTTGAGAGATACAGTAGAGACTTCGAGGTACATCTGCCGCGTCCGCAGACCAGGAGTCTCTATCTTATTCCATATTTTGTGAAAAGTTTATTCCTTCCTTACAGTTGTATAGACATTCTGGAGTTAGAGTAGTGTATTATATTCTGTTAGCCTATGTTTCCCGTGAGTTTCCGGGTTTTGGGGTGATATTGTAGACTTCCGTATTATTTTGGGTTGTATATGCTAAGTGGCATTTATATGCAGTCCTTCTTTAGATTGTTCAGTTATTCTTTTACTTAATTATTTTGCAAGTTATGTTGATATTTTGCATTGCTAGGCTTACCTAGTCATAGGGACTAGGTGCCATCACGACATGTTCACGGAGGGAGAACTGGGGTCGTGACAGAATATCATATGGATTTTTCCCTAATTCGATCCGTCGTTACGTATTTTATCACAAAGACGGGTGTTAGAGGAATCATTAAGAGAATCGACTCAGGTTTTTTAAGGCTATCCCTTCTTTCTTTTGGCATGGTAAAAATTATACTTAAGAAATGAGCAAATACACAGTTTCTATAGATTACTCTATTTATAGAAATAGTAGGGGTGTCTATATTCTTGATTCCCCATGAGAATTTTTATTATTTTCTGTTCATGGGTCTCAGAATAATACGCAGTTGGAAAAGTTTATCCGGAAGGAATATTGAGATTATTACATACTTTTCATGCATTTCATACTTGTGTATTGACCCATGACCAGATGGCATTATATACACATATATATGTAAATATATGTATATCGGATATGGGAAAAGGTTACGGCGTTATATACGCACCACCACCTGATCAGCTGGTATGTAATGATGATGTTGCCCACAATGGCTGAAATACGGTTCAAACGGCGTTATATACACGTATATATGTATGTTTATTCAAACAACATTATATACGTGTATATATGTATGTATATATATGTATATGGGATATGGGAAAGGTTATAGCGTTATATACGCACCACCACCTGATCAGCTGGTATACAATGATGATTTTGTCCACAGTGGCCGATATGATATGATGGGATGCCCTCAGAGGATGATGATGTTATGAAACGTATACCTATGCACGACATGACATTCATACGCATATGCATGATGCTAAAAGTGATTTATTATTTTCAGAGTTATCCAGACATATGGTTGAGTCAATTGCTCTATATCTCTTTCATGTCTCTTATGTATTTATTTATGTGTCTTACATACTCGATACATTATTCGTACTGGCGTCCCTTTTTCCTGGGGACACTGCGTTTCATGCCCGCAGGTCCTGATAGACAGGTCGAGAGCCCTCCAAGTAGGCTATTAGCTCAGCGGAAAATGTTGGTGCGCTCCATTTGCTTCGGATTTGCTTGTTTGGTTAGTATGATTTAGACGTGTATTGTTTGGTAAGGCGGGACTCTATCCCGACCTTTATGACATTTATGTACTCTTAGAGGCTTGTAGACATATGTCGTATACGTGAAAGATTGTACGGCCTTGTCGGCCTATGTTTTGAGTTTATAAATGATTATGTTGGCCTATTAGGCCCGTATGTCACGTGTATATAATGATATAATAAGAAAGATACGTTACGTTGGTACTCGGTCGAGTAAGGTACCGGGCGTCCGTCGCGGTCCATCAGTTTGGGCCGTGACAGCAACATTAGGGAATGTTGTAAAAATTGAATTTTTAACTCGAATTGAGGTCAGATTTTGAAACTAATTGTATATTTTGGGTTCGTGGGTGAATCGGTGGACATAATTTGGTCTGAACCCCGAGTTTAGACCAAGCGAGACCGGGGTCGGGTTTTCACTTTTTTTGAGAAAACTTGAGAAAAATTATGATTTTCAGTAAAGTTAGTTCCTTTAGCATTAATTGATGATACTGAGTTAATTATGACTAGATTCGAGAAAGTTAGAGCAAGATTCTAAAGGAAATAATTTAGTAGTGAGTGGCCTACAAATTTGAGGTAAGCGTTTGGCCTAACTTTGACTTGAGGGAATAGGAACTCCCACTTGTTTGCTATGTGAAATGCATGTGTGTGGTGTATAGGTGAGGTGACGAGTATCTATGCACCACCAAATTTTCTGTTAAACATAATCTCTTTCCCGTTCCCAACTTAATTGATTCTTGTCTTAATTGTTCATTATTGTTTCTATTACTACTTGGCCTTATTATTTTGTTGTTAAATATTATTATAGTTATTTTGGAAAGAGTATTGGTTGTTTTAGCTGGTTTCCTTGTGGCACAAAACGGTTGAGCGGTTTGGAATTATTTTTACGAAGTATATATATTTATGTTCATGTTGGTTTCATTTTGATATTATTGAGGAAGTTGCGAGAAATGTTGTTTAACTGTTTCGTGATTGTTGAGGTTCACGTGGTTATTTGGCCTCAATTGATTATTTCTAATTGTTGTTGTAAGTGTGCTAAAAGTGTTGGCTGTTCTCTCGATTTTATCATGGTACATAAAGACTGAATTGGGTTGATAGTGTTACGGAGGTGATATATAAATTTTGGCTGGTTTTATTGTGGGATGATATTGTTTAAAGCTTACGAGCTATACTGTTTTCTGTTTGAAATTGTTGATATAAAAGTGTTGTGAAAGGCTTGGCCTGCACTGTGAAAGTTTTTGATGAATAAACAAAACTGATTGTGATAAGGGGGCTGTGATAAGGATGGATAATTGATTGTGATAGGGGTGGATAATTGATTGTGATAGGGGTGGATAAATTGATTTCGATAAGGGTGGATAGGTGGGATCGGGTTGCACGCTGCAACAATGGGGAATAATGATGTTTTACTGATTTTTAAATTTTAAGGATTTGGAAATTCTTGGTTTACTCTACGGTTTTTCTTATATTTCGTACATGTGATTATTTTAAAGTGAAGTTTGGAAACTTGGAGATTACTTGAGTATTGACTATAGCTGAGACCTGGAAAAAGGCGGTTGAGTTATTTTATTGATGTTGCAGTGTTTATTTATTTGTTTAGACTTTTCCTTCTTGCTTCATATATTATTGTCACAGGTTATATGTTGTTAATCCCTGCCGTAGCCTCGTCACTACTTCATCGAGGTTAGGCTCGACACTTACTCAGTACATGAGGTCGGTTGTACTGATACTACACTCTGCACTCTTTTGTGCAGATTCAGGTACCGACCAACAATAGAGATATTTAGAGCGGCTATTCATTTATTTGGAGACACGAGGTATATCTGCCGCCGTTCACAGGTCCCGAGAGTCTTCTCCCATTTTTTATAAAATTATTTTATTATATTCAGGAAGTTGTACTATTTCGTTCAACCCAGTATTTGTAGTTTTCTTTAGTAGTTCGTGAATTGTGATACCTGACTCTGGGATAGTTCTAGGTTTATTTATATAATTAGTTCGTGGCCCGGTTTAACTGATTGTTTATTATTTTATATTTGAAATTATTTATTGAAAGCAATTAGATCAAGTTTAATTTAAAATTATTTTATCCAGTTTAAATGGTTAATTAAAGGAAATAGTTAAGCGAACTCTAACATTGGTTTGCCTAGCAAGTATGGTGTTAGGCGCCATCACGATCCCTAAGGTTGGGAATTTGGGTCGTGACACAAGGTCAGATACAAAGCTTGTACTAAATATAGAATTATTATTTCAACTTAAAATTAATGTTTGAGATACAAAACAAAATTTTAATTGATTCTTTCTCAAAAAAGGATACCTACCATAACTGATTATACACAAATTTTATTAAAAATACCTATAATTATAGTATATTTGTTTGCTTAATGAAAATTGCATTCTTTTTTTGTGTACGTCCAACAGATTTCCTTTGGTCTTTTAAAAGAGAACATTTCTAGTTTAAATCTTAAAATAATTGGCTTTGATTAATTAAAGAATGAAATTCAACTTACAGAAAATCTTGGACTACTACTTCCATTAAATATGTTTCTATTTATAATTCAAATTTTTTATGTTGTCTTAAAATTGCCAAGTGGCTTCATTTTAACTTGCCACTTGACTTAACCACATGCTTCACTGCTCTCCTTTTAATATAATTATTATTATTATTATTATTATTATTATTATTATTATTATTATTAATATTATTATTATTATTATTATTATTATTATTATTGGGGTTATATACTGTATATCTCCTTTTTAATCAATAAATCAAACAAAAAACTAGTACTAAATAATTTAGGGATTATCAGTCCAAAAATAATAATCCATGGATAAAAACGACCCCTACCTCTACTTTATAGCTCTTTTTTTCCCTTCTTCCATCTCTAATTGATGCTTCTAATATTTCTCCATTGGAACCTTTTCGCCATAGGCAATATTTTTTCTTTTTTCTTTATAATTCTCATTATTGGCGATTACGTCAGTGCGTTCCAAAAATGCATCATACATGGGTATTTTTTTTATTTTGATTAAAAGTACAATATTATCTTAAAGGGAAATCTATTTAAAGAGAAATTACAGACTCATATCCAAGGGCGACTTAATATACCGGTGGACCTAAAGCCAAACATTTATTTAGAAGCCTTAAGTCTTTTTTTTATTTTATTTTTATATATATATATATATATATATATATATATATATA
>ML382241.1:79324-117278 GCA_005239525.1 Nicotiana knightiana | reverse complement strand
AAAAAAAGAATATATATATATATATATATATATATATATATATATTTAAGAATCATATATCTTTTTATGTAAAATCTGTTTTCCTGACTTGCTTGAGATACAAAGTGATTAATAATTTTTTATAATCAACTTCTTATAATAATTCCTTATCAATTGACAACACATTCAATCTACTTAATTATTTTTTGAAACATTATTTAAAGAGCTCCATGTTGAGGTTGTATAAACGTTTCAATCCCTCTTTCTCTTTTTCTAATTGTCTGATTTTTTCTAGTTGACAAATTTAAATTTTAAAGTAATATATATTATAAAAACAATACATATATTATGTAAAAATAACAAATGTCAAATTAAAAGAAAATGATAATTGACAACGAAAATAATAAAGCATGATTTTAGAAGCTGAATTACTTTATTAAAACAAAATTTCATTGCTCTAACACCTTAAAACTTGAGAAAGAATGACAAAATATATGTTTTTTGTGTTATTTTTTTGAGAAAATAGACAGTTTAATATGGAAAAAAGAAGAATTTACAGAGTTGACATTTTAATATGAGATTGTAGAAAAAAAAGTATATTGATGACAAAATATAAATTACTATGATCATTATTTAATCACTCCTTGCATAAAGATCTTATATTTTTTAATTTAAAAACATTCATAACTTGTCACGACCCCAAATCCTAACCGGTCGTGATGGCGCCTATCGTGGAACTAGGCTAGCCAACCATCACCTAATTACTCATTCGTTCTATTATAATACTTAAAAAAAAGAATCAACAATAAGCAGCAGACAAAACATTAAATAATCTCTTTAAGTCTTTACGCCCCCATAATAATCTAACAGTCTAAACAACTCTCCCAAGACTGGAGTCAACATGATCACGAGCATCTAAAAAATAAAACTAACTCTGCTAATGTCTTAATTCTATGAAATAAATACTAATACTAATAAAGGAAGGGAAATGGAGAAGCTGCGGACGCTGAACAACTACCTCGAAATCCCGTAAGCTGCTGAATACGAACGAAGACAACTACTGCTCCGAACAGGTACATGGATCTGTGCACAGAGGCACACAGAGTAATGATGAGCGCGCTAACTCAGTAGTAATGAAAATAAATCACAGTCTGAGAAATACGAAACACACATCACAGATACACCAATTCACAAAAATGGTAAAACACCAAGTCACCGTAAAGTATTCATCAAATACATAAGTTCGAAAACCAATTTCCAGAAAATCCTTTGAAACAAGTATAATTTCAATATATCTCAGTAAAACTCTCAGTAAAATCAGTTTGAAAAAAAAACGAAGTGAATCACAGTAGAAACTCAGTAAAAATCATCATAAATCTGCCCCTCGGGCCATAATCATTTCTTGTAACAATTTTCCTCAGCACCTCACCATCACTCAATATCGGCCCAACGGGCATACCTCACTGTCACTCAGTATCAGCCCCGCGAGCATCACTCGCACTCAGTAGGTACCTGCGCTCTCTAATGGTATGTACAGACTCTGGAGGGGCTCCAACAACCCAAGCGCTATAACAAGCCACATCATGGCACAAATCACTCACAATATTGGCCCTCGGCCTCTCTCGTATCATAACATCCTCACAGTATTGGCCCGCGGCCTCACTCCATCAGACACTCTCAACATGCCACTCGGGCCATCAGTATACCGGGTTCTCGACCCAAAATAATGTTTCATTTGCAAGAAATAATATCAAAATACTCTGAGTGCCTAAACAAATATCAAGAAAAGACTGAGTGGAAATCATAATATATAAACTGAGGAAAATAGTAAAAACAGCCCCAAGGGGTAAACAGATCGGCACTAGGCCCCAAACATGGCTTGCAGCCCAAATTATATCAAAATATATCAATACTATTAAGCATAGGCTTTAAAATCGGGTTCGCAACTCAATAGTTGCCTAAAAAGGAATATATTTTCAAATTTCCAATCTTTGCATTCCAAAAACCGTGAAAGGATGCAAAGTCCGGGGTTTCATACCCTCAAGACAGGATTTAAAGACATTACTTACCTCAAACTAGTCCGAAAAGCTACTTTGTAACCTGCTTGCCTCTCGAATCAACTTCCGAGCGCTCCAAATCTACAAAGTTCAGATTATGCCTAAGGAATGAATTCCAATTGAAAAGTACCAATTTTAGCATAAAATCCGAAATTTAGCCAAAACCCGACCCCCAGGGTCGCATCACGAAACTCGAAATTTTTTATACCAAAATATTCTTTGCCATCTCACGAGGCCGTAAATATAAAGAATGCTAAAATTGGAGTTCGTGTGACCCCTCAAATCGATCCCTAAAGGTCTCAAAATCTCAAACCCTAACCCCATCTTTTCTACTGATTTTCATGAATTAAATACTGATATTATGTTCCTTAATCACCTATAATCGAGTTTTAGGGTCCAAAATCCTTACCTCAATGAAGCACAATGATTTCCTCTCTTCAAAATCGCCTCAAAGCTCTTTTCCCGTTCAAAAATGGTGTAAAAGGGTTTAATGGTCGCTGAGGGTTTAATTACATACTGCCAGTTCCTTATTCATCGCGATCACGGGACCCACATCGCGATCGCGATTCACTAATCCTCAGCTGACCAAATATACTCTCTACGATCGCAACAAAGCCCACACGATCGTGGTTCCTTATTACCTGAACGTACGCGATCGCGAACCATCGACTTCGTTCGCGAAGAACAACGCGTGATCCCAGACTCAGGCCTGCCAACCATACGCGATCGCGACCTGACATAACGCGATCGCAAATGAACAACCCCCAAAGCTACACGATCACAACCCGACCTCCGCGATCGCACTGAGTAATTTACTCCTGGCCTCACTCCACCCTACGCGATCGCGGCCCTAATCTGATCGCGATGCACAAAACGCTGTTGTGCTAACACTAAAAAAACAGTAGACTTTTCCAAAGCCAAAATGCCCGTTAATCATCCAAAATCAATCCTGAGCCCCTCGGGACCCCAACCAAATTTACCAGCACATCATAAATGATTATTCAAACTTAGTTGCACTCTCGGAACACCAAAAATAACATCTAAACACCAAAATCACATCAGATTCAAGCCTAAGGACTTTGAAATCTCTAAAATCCACCAACAATGCCGACTATCCAAAACATCTCCGGTTGACCTGAAATTTTACAGACATATCCAAAATGACATTACGAATCTGTTCCAACTTCTGGAATCTCATTCCGACCCCGATAGCCTATTTTCCACTGCCGATCGGAAATCACCAAAAACTAACTTTCGCCAATTCAAGCCTAATTCTACACCGGATATCACAAAAATATTCTGAACACACTCCTAAGTCCCAAATCACTTAACAGAGCTATCCGAACCACAAAATCCACATTCCAAGGTCGTTTACCAATAAGTCAACTCTTAGTTGACTTTTTCAACTATAAGGTTATTCTTAAAGACTAAGCGACTAAATTCTCAGTACAACCATTCCGATTCCGAGCCTACCAACTCTAACACATTAATAACAGTAATACCAACCTATGAAAAGGCAATAACAGTAATTATAATGCAGGTTCTACGTAACGACCAACCGAGTCGTCACATAACTTTTCAAAAAAATAATTATAAAATTCACTATTATAAAAATGAGGCCTCACTAATTTGGGGGCCTAAGACCATTGCCTTAGTGGCTTAGGCCTAGAGCCGGCCCTGCTCGTATCATAAAAATGGCGTGTGGTAGCCACTAAGTAAGGTGGTGTTTATTTTTTATCCACTAGTTCTAATGCTGAGCAAAAATAGCCACTACTCTATTAAAATTATTTTGAAAAGATATTTTTACCCTTTCTTCAATTCTTATATTCCCAAACCCTTATTTTATTCGTTCAGAGGGAAAATTTGAGAGCAAAAATTTCAGAGGCAACTTTTGCGTGCTCCTCAGTATCCGTATCGTCCTTGCATGCAAACCAACTGCACTTAATCTTTCTCCTTCGTCATCTTCTCTGCATTGAACGATCAAAACTGGTGTTTTTTTGTTGCTTTTATGCATTTTTGTTTTTGTATATGTGTAATCGCGATCAATGCTGTGTTTGGCATCAAGTATGTGTGAAATTTCAAAAATAATGATTATAATTCAGTGTCGAATAAGGAGCAGATTTGTCACGACCCAATTTCGGAGTCGTGATGGCGCCTGTCGTGGAACCAGGCAAGCCGCCCTTTTTAACTAAGCTAAATTCAATTCCCCATAAAAATACAATTTTAAGCGAATTTATTGATAATACTAAGAATCTGAAGTTTAAAAACAATATTTGAAAAACTAAATTTAAACCTCCAACCCCGGATCCGGTATCACTCAGTCATGAGCTACTATAACATAAAGAAAAAGAAAATGAAAAATGGACAACATTGTCTCAAAATAAATAACAACAGGTAGAATAAGAAAGAGAAGACGAGGTCGCGATCGCCAGCTGCTACCTCGACAACTCCAATGAAAACTCTGACAGCTGCTCAATATCCACTACCGGGTCCCGGTGTACCTGGATCTGCACACAAGGTGCATGGGGGTAATGTGAGTACACCAACTCAGAAGTAACGAACCCAAACTATGGGCTGAGAAGTAGTGACAGACAAAACCTCAAAATTTTACAATAAATAATATACAGAATTTGGATTTGCTAACAGTTTATTAGGATGAGTAAATATGCCAAGTATGCCAATATACTCTACATTCCATCATAAAAATATATGTATTAAACCAGTGTGGATATGCACATAGTGCTCACAACTCTCCCACATAAGTCCACTCAGTACTATATATGGCTCTCAGGCCCAGGGAAGTTCCATCCCGAAATATACATAAACACCGGTGACCGTAGTCACTCCGTACTGAGGAAAACGTCCAATCCAGCCCCACGGAGAAAGTCCATCTCCGGAATACAACACTCGAACAAGATCCATGCCCATGGACGATCCATCCCTCACATAACATCCACTTCGGACAAGATCCATGTCCAGGAAAGATCCATCCCTCACATCAATGCGCTCACTGGGGGTGTAAAGACTCCGGAGGGGCCCTAGTGGCCCAAGTGCCATATCAAGCCAATGAAGGCATGATTTAATATCGCTGCGGTGTGCAGTCCAATCTCATAACTGTCTTAATAACATGATCTTGGCCTCAATCAGTCATTACTCTTCAGTCTCACTCGCATGGATCACAGATGCATCCATCAGCCCGAAACAATGATAAGTATGCATATAATTAACAATACCGAGACTGAGATATGAAGTGATATGCTATAACAAGACTGAGTATATGAAATCAATTAATCACAAAATCAGACAGTAATATACGACCACTCGGGTCTCAGCATTTTCAGCGTGAAGCCTAGCATTTATACTTAACATGATTTCTAACATGTTCACAATTACCACATTAATAGAAGCACATATATCATTATGGAATAATCACTAAGCGGTGCCATGGGATAAGCCAGGCCACAAATACTCGGTGCACGCCCGCACGCCCGTCACTTGGCATGTGCGTTACCTCAACAATAGTCATAAACCATTTAGCTCGGGGTTTCGAACCCTTAGAACCAAGTTTGGAAACGTTAATTACCTCAAAACTAGATAAAATACTATTCCGCAGTGCCTTTGCCTCTAAATCCGTCCTCTGAGTGCTTCAAATCTACCAAGTTCAGATTTTTATCATCAATTTATGCTTAAGGAATGAATTCCAATTGAAAGTACCAATTTTAGCTCAAAACCCAAAATTAGTCAAAACCCGACCCCCACGCCCGCATCTCGGAACCCGACAAATTTTATACCAAAATGTTCTTCATCATCCCATGAGTCCGTACATATAAAGAACACTAAAATCGGAGTTCGTTTGACCCCTCAAACCAATCCCTAAAGGTCTCATAATCTCAAGCCCTAAACCCACCTTTTTCTACTGATTTTCATGAATTAAATGCTGAGATTATGTTCTATAATCACCCATAAACGAGTTTTAAATGATCAAAATACTTACCTCTATGAAGAACACTGATTTCCCTCTTCGAAAATCGCCGCAAAGCTCTCTATCCATACAAATAATGGTGTTAAAAAGTCTAATGGTCGCAGAGGGTTTTAATTTATATTTTCTGTCCAGGGGTTCCGCACCTGCGGCCCATGTCTCGCACCTTCGGGACCGCACCTGTGGTCAAAACAACTGCACCTGCGAATTTTTATTAAACGGCCTAACTCCGCACCTACGACTCACATTCCGCACCTGCGACTTCGCAGGTGCGGCCCACTATCCGTATCTGCGACCTCTTCCCTGGTTGGCCAAATCTTGCACCTGCGGAGCCTCCTTCCGCTCCTACTGGCCCGCACCTGTGATGACCCATCCGCAGGTGCGGTTACACCAGCACCAGAAACTTCAGCAACAACACAAGCACTCCAAACTCCCCGTTAATTACTCAAAACCATCCCGAGCCCCTCGGGACCCCAACCGAACATATCAACACCTCATATATGATCATTCAAACTTAGTTGCACTCCCGAAACACTAAAAATAACATCAAAACACCAAAAATCACATCAAATTCAATCCTAAGAACTTTGAAATTTCAAAAATACTCCAACGATGCCGAAACTATCCAAAATAACTCCGATTGACCTGAAATTTTGCAGACATATCAGAAATGACATTACGAACCTGTTCCAACTTCCGAAATTCCATTCTGACCCTGATAGCATATTTTCCATTGCCGACCGGAAATCACCAAAACTAACTTTCGCCAATTCAATCCTATTCTACACCGGTCCTCACCAAAATATTCTGAACACACTCCTAAGTCCAAAATCACCTAGCGAAGCTAGCCATAAAATCCGCATTCTGAGGTCGTTTACCAATAAGTCAACTCTTAGTTGACTTTTCCAATTTCAAGGCTATTTTTAAAGAACAAGCGACTAAACTCTCACTACAACCATTCCGATTTCAATCCTACCAACTCTAACACACCGATAACAGTATAACCAACCTATGACAAGTCAATAACAGAAATAATAATGCAATTTCTACCAGACGACTGACCGGGTCGTTACAAGATTTTTGTGAGGAAGTTATTCAGAAATTTTTGGTAGTGAAATGTGTTTGTGGTTCAATCAATATATTTGATTATGTAAGGACATTTCATAAAAATAGTCGTACGAATTCATAAGCTAATTGTGTTTATGAATTTTTGGTATTGAAATGTGTTTGAGGTTTAATTAATATATTTGATTATGTATGGACATTTCATAAAAATATTCGTACAAATTCATAAGCTAATTGTGTTTATGAATTTTTAGTTAACTGTGTCCATAAAAGTTAAGGACCAAGTGTCCTTAACTTTTGAACTTGGAACTCAAAGTTAAGGACTGAGTGTCCTTAACTTTTGAACTTGAAACTTGAAGTTCAGGACCAAGTGTCCTTAACTTTTGAACTTGAAACTATAAGTTAAGGACTGCCTACACTTATCTTTTTAACTTGTAACTCTAAGTTAAGGACCAAGTGTCCTTAACTTTTGAACTTGTAAGTCAAAGTTCATGACTAAGTGTCTTTAACTTTTGAACTTGGAATTCAAAGTTAAGGACCAAGTGTCCTTTAGTTTTGAACTTGAAACTTGAAGGACCAAGTGTCCTTAGCTTTTCAACTTGAAACTATAAGTTAAGGACTGCCTGTCCTTAACTTTTTAACTTGAAACATGAAGTTAAGGACCAAGTGTCCTTAAATTTTGAACTTGAAAGTTGAAGTTCAGGACCTATTGCCCTTAACTTTTGAATTTGAAACTTTAAGTTAAGGACTGCCTGCCCTTAACTTTTAAACTTGAAACTTGAAGTTCAGGACCAAGTGCCCTGAAGTTTTCAACTTCTAACTGTAAGTCCTAATCTTTTATGTTCTTTTTCCTTCGTTTAGTGTGCTAATAGAAGGAGATCCTTTGTTCGAGTTTGATGTTTGGCGTAATTTAATGAGCTATTGGAAAGGAGATTTACAGTATAAGGAAACAATAAATTTTTTTTTGTCGAACATGCAGTGGAAGAAGTTGAGGGATGGTATTTTCGGAAACTTTTTTCGATTACAAAGTGTGAAGTTCTGTGGTAAACTTATTCACTGTGTATTGCTTTTAGAAATTGTAAATAATGATCCTAATTCGATGAAATTCAAGGTTTTTGACCATGAAATTAAGTTTACACGTGAAGCATTTCATATAATCACTGGTTTGAACTGTTATTCTTTACTGGACATCAAAGGTTTGCATGCAAAAGAGAATAGGCTTTTGAAAGTCTATTTCTCTGGAAAGGATAGAGTTGAGTTGGGTGATTTGTTTAATTTTATTACTAGTCACCCAGATGGTACAACTGCATCATTTGTAGGCAGCGATGATGATGCGTTCAAGTTGGCAAGAAATTATTTTGTTGAATCTGTTTTGATGGGGAAGCGGAAGAATAAGAATGTGTCCGAGCAGATAATGAAAATTGTAGATGATGATGAACCTTGCTCTTCTTTCAACTGGGGATATCTTTGTTATGAAACGTTATTAAAATCATTGAAGAGTTTCTTGAAGCCCAATGAGAATGAGAATGAGAAAGATAAAGACAAAGATAAAGACAAGGATAGCTACACTATACTTGGCTTTCCTTTTGCTTTTTGTGTTTGGATTATGGAAGTATTGCCTATTTTCCAGGAAAAATAATTTGTGAACTTCTGAGAATGTGGTTTTCCTCGGATGATATGTTATTAAAATATGAAATCTCCACAATATGATTCTCTATGTAAAAAATACTTCCATAATAGAAATGTAAGTTAATCTAATTACTAGCTATTGTTTTGCTTATGTGTTTTAGTTCTGAAAACTTATGTTTTTTTTGTTATATAATAGGTGTATAATTTGATCGAGGAGACACCATTTGTTTCTTGTGAAGAAGATGCAGAGCTTGTTAGTGTGCATGAGCCAATTTCTCAAGATCAAAGCTCAATGCCTTCTTCCACATAATTTGATGAAGCCATGCTTAAGGAAATTGTTAAAGTAGTTTTTCTGTCTTTGAATAACATTAGTTTTTTATTTGATTATTTTTTTCTTAAGAGAATTTTTTGTTTTTATGGTTTTTGATTCAGAGATTATCAGAGAAGTTTAAAAAGGATCTGCCGGCTGAAGTAACTAGAATAAATCAGAAAATATCTGTATCAGAAAAAAAGATTCAAAATGATATCAAGGTAATATCATTAATTTCAGTTAGTCTAAGTTCAAGACCTTGTATCCTTAACTTTTGAACTTGTAACTCAAAGTTAAGGACTACCTCTCCTTAACTTTTTTATTTGTAAGTCTAAGTTCAGGACCCTCTGTCCTGAACTTTTGAACTTGAAACTTGAAGTTCAGGACCAAGTGTCCTTAACTTTTTAACTTGTAAGTCAAAGTTAACGACAATGCGTCCTTAACTTTTGAACTTGGAATTCAAAGTTAAGGACTGCCTGTCCTTAACTTTTGAACTTGAAACTTGAAGTTAAGGACCTATTGTCCTTAACTTTTGATCTTGTAACTATAAGTTAAGGATTACCTGTCCTTAACTTTTGAACTTAAAACTTGAAGTTTAGGACCAAGTGTCTTTAACTTTTCAATTTGAAACTTGAAGTTCAGGACCTATTGTCCTTAACTTTTTAACTTGGAGTTCAAAGTTAAGGACTGCATGTCCTTAACTTTTGAACTTGAAACTTGAAGTTTTGGACCAAGTGTCCTTAACTTTTGAACTTGTTACTCTAAGTTAAGGACTGCCTATCCTTAACTTTTTTACTTGTAACTTGAAGTTTAGGACGACCTGTCCTTAAATTTATAACTTGAAACTTGAAGTTTAGGACTACATGTCCTTAACTTTCTAACTTAGTTTCTTTCACAGGATTTATAAAAAAGTCTAGGATCAAAGATTGATACTTCTTTGAAGATTTTTATGAAACCTGATGAAAGGAACATAGAGAGAGAATCTAGTGTTCCAATTACTAAAGATGGAGTTGATGATCATTGTGATGGTACATAACCTACTGTTACAATTAACAAAGATGCAGGTGGTGATGAATGTGATGATACAGATTTGCATGCAGAAGTTCAATATGAAAGCGATTATAGAGATGCACATCTAGATGATGAAACTGATATTGGCACTTAAATTGGGAAAGGTTAGATATAGATTTTGAATTTTTTGTCATTGAAATTTATATTCAATAGCGTATGTCATGACCCAAAATCCTAACTCAGGCCGTGATGGCGCCCAACACCGGGGTCAGGCAAGCCAACACCCAAATAACTAAGGATTTTCACATATTTGATTAAACAACCCAACACGTGCCAAGTTTTACAGTTCAAAACATTAATTGAAAAAAATTTAATTAGCCAATTTAACCAAAAGCAGTCATAAGGAGGCGTGAGCCAATATATATACAGACCCGTAAACCATAATATCTACCACGTGTGTGCCAGGAACTAATGTCACAAATCCTACGGGCATACCAACATAATATACAAAAGATATAATATGACCGTCCCACTGTCTGGAAGAAATAGACGGGAATAACCAAAGAAACTCCATGGTGCTGTCGAGGATCATCAGGATAAGAGGCTCACCGTGAAGTCAGGTCCAATCTATACTCGGAATCGAGCTCCGGTCTGATAACAAGATGCACCAGCCTCAAAACCTGTACAATTAAGTACAGAAGCGTAGCATGAGTACTAAACAAATATGTGCCCAGTGAGTATCCCGCCTAACCTCGAAGAAGTAATGACGAGAGGTCGACTTGACACTCACTAAGGTCCAACAAAATAATTTAACAAGATATGATATCAGCAATAGGCATACGAGGATGATAAAAACAGTAAACATTAAAGATAACTGTAATTAAAATAAATACCGTAAGTGAATAAACGATTACAATTTCATTTTCCCCCAAATATCTTATCACTTCAATATCCTTGAAATCATTAACAGTTTGACATGCGCATGCGGGATAGGGACAACCGGCCTGAGCCATCATAATAATCATATCTGTGCACTGCCGAGGTCGAACGACCCGAACCATAATTACATCTTTTAATCTCACCATGGCGTACGGCCCGCTCCCATGAAAGTGGGGGAAATAATACTCCGCTCGCGGAATGTAAATTGCGAAGCGGTCACATGCACACACAATATTAACCATAATGTATCTTTCAATCATGCCGTGGCGTACGGCCCGCTCCGATGAGAGTGGGGGAAATAACACTCCGCTCGCGGAATGTAAATTGCGAAGCGGTCACATGCACACACAATATTCTTCATAAATTTATTTTCCAGTGAAAAATTCCTTTAATTTCTCAAATTCCATGATCTCAGGGAAACAAAACCGCATACGATATAAATTCATAAAGCATATAGTTAAATTCAAGGAAAAACACAAGGCATGGTGTAGGCCTAACTACCCGTACATAACAATAATAGCCGCTACGTACGGACTCTCGTCACTTTGTACGTACGTAGCCCCCACAAACATTAGCACATTGTCATTTAAATCATCTAGGGGGACAATTCCCTCTTACAAGGTTAGAAAGGAGACTCACCTTGCGTAGAACCTACTCTCCGGGTCAAGAACGCGCTCGAAACTCCAAAACTCGGCACCTAAGGACTCGAAACTAGCCAAATGTTACATAAATAAATCAATTTACACTCAAAAGTATGGAATTCTCCTATTTACTTAGTCATTTCATCCTACTTGAAGAAACCCCAAAATTCACCCCCGGACCCGCATGCTCAGATTTCAGAAATTTTCGAAGGAATCACTTACCCATAACCTAAGGATCGTTAATATATGTTTTTTGTATGATTTCATGGCTAATTAATGGGAAATCCCCTAAATTTTCATAAGGCCCTAGGTTACTACCCAAATCCTTGATTTTCACTAATTAGGTAGTTAATTTGATTAGGAATTCATGCATTAAACTAACATTAAGGTAGAATTCACTAACCTTTCAGTAGCTAGGTCGTGGGGCTCTTTCCCAAGCTCTCAAGGTCTCTAATGGTGGAATAAAATGGGGTGAAATGAATAAATCCCATGTTTTAAAGAACTCACTTCCAACAGAGGTTCTGCTCCTGCGGCTCAAGGACCACACCTGCGGTCTCGCACCTGCGAGTAAATGCTCGCACCTGCGAGTAAATGCTCGCACCTGCGGAAATAGGACAAGGGGCCTGGGTCTGCACCTGCGGGAAAAGGGCCCGCACATACGAGAAGAGGGCAGCCCACCTGGAGGCCGCACCTACAAGTTTGGGACCGCAGGTTCAATCCCGCACCTGCGGTCACACCAGAACAGGTGCACCAACAATTGCTTCAGCTGGTTTTTGGCCTCGTTTGTTGCCCGAGAGGCACCAGGGCCCACCCGAGTCCCCATCCAAATATACCAACAAGTCCAAAATCATAATACGGACTTTCCCGAGCCTTCGGAACACCCAAAACAAAGCTAAAACTAAAAATCATACCTCAAAACCCCTAGAATCAAACTTAGGAACTTTAAGTTTCTTGAATGCGCTAACAATGCGCCGAACTGACCTATTCTACTCGAAATAACCCCAAATTTTGCGAGCAAGTCATGAATGACATAACAGAACTATTCTCGATCTCGGAATTCCATTTGGACCTCGATAACACAAAAACACGTCCCAAACCACAATATGAACTTAAGGACACTCTTATTTCGCTATTGGGCGCCGACACGCTCCCGGGTCATCCAAAACCCACTTTGAACATATGCCCAAGTCCGAAATAATCATACAAAGCTACCGGAACCATCGAAACTCGATTTCGAGGTTGTTTACTCAAAATGTTGACCGAAGTCAAACTTGACCTTAAAGGCCAACCTTAAGGAACCAAGTGTTCCTATATCACTCTAAACACTTCCGAATCCCGAACCACCCACCCCCAGCAAGTCATAAATCATAATAAGTCGCTATGGGAAGTCTCATTTAGGGGAACAGGGTCCGATAACGCAAAATGACCGATCGGGTCGTTACATTCTCCACCTCTTAAACAAACGTTCGTCCTGGAATGAGTCTAGAATCATACCTGAAGTGCTGAATAAGTATGGATATCTGCTCTGCATGTCCTCCTCGGACTCCCAAGTCGCCTCCTCGACTGGTTGGCCCCTTCACTGGACCTTTACCGCAGAAACTCTCTTGGACATCAACTGGCGCTCATGTCTGTCAATAATAGCAACTGGCTGTTGATACCCAATTTTTCTCAAATTATTTTCAAATTTACATATATAAATTCAAAATCACTCCTTAAAGTAATTGATGTTTTCCCATAATTTTTTGTATTTTTTATCAAATTATTTTTTCTGTTTATTTAATGTTTTATATTCTATAATTATGCATAAATTGTGTTATAAATAATTTCAAGACATTTTCTTACTCAATATATTATTCATAATCTTATTCAATTCATTTAGGATTTAATTATTCCTTAAATTAGCCAATGTTGGCATTATTATAGCAATTTTGAAATAGTACAAATGTACGTTTATATAATTTTTTTTATCTGTAATTGATCATTTTTATATTTTTACACTAGTTAATCATCTCAATTTCATTTATTTGGCCAGTTTCATTTTATGCAGTTATTAGCTATTTTAATTAATTAATTATTCTATTTAAATTGGGTATTTAACATTTGACCTATTTTCTATTTCAAAACTTAGCTAAATTTAAACCCCAACCCCACCTGATTTTATTAACCCAATTCACCCAGCCCAGACCCAATTCCTACCCGGCTCAACCCCTCAATCTATCTGAGCCGTTGATCAAGATAGATCAACGGCCTAGAATCAATTTTCCTAAAATAATTCTAACACCTTGATCAACGGCCCAGAATCAATTTTCCTAAAATAAATCTAACCAAACCCCCCCCATCATGTATCTCATTCTTTCGATACCATCTCTCTCTGTATCTCTCTATCTCTCTCTGTAACTCTCTAGAAGTCTCCTTGACTTCTCCCTCTCCGATGGGTTCCGTCCACCCTCTCCGGTTGGTTTCTCACCGGGAACCTTGGGTCTTCATTGCCTCGTGGTCATCCACACCCCTTGTACCGATCTAGTGATACCTTAGGGTCCTCAGATGAACTTGGCAATTCACTCACCTCCTTTGGGTCTCTTGCCATTTTCCGGCCACCCCCCGGCCGTTTGAGTAAGTTTGCAATATCTCCGGCTTAAATCGAGGTCGTTCATGAGGTTTGCCCTCTCTTCTGGGTTCCACGAAACCCTAGTCCTCTGTATTTTTGGGTTTTCCTTAAGATCCATTTTATATTTACCATATTATAAAGTTTCTTTATATTTTTCTCCGGAGAATCTCGTTTTTTAACAATTTCATAACTAGGGTTTCTCGACCCTGTTCTCAAACGGCTTTCTTTTGATTTTTAGCCATCTATGCTATGTTTAAGTGATTATCTCATGATTTTGTGTTATCTGAACTGTTATTGATGAAACCCTAGTGTTCTGGGTTGATATTTACTATTTGACTATGTGTTCGTGTGTTCTTTGTGACTCTTGCTTCGATTCATTGTCATGCCCTCTAATTTCTGCAGTTCTAACGAGTATCTCTTTATGTTAATCAATAACTGCTATTTAAATGACTCCGATAGCTCTTTACTGGTTGATTTATATTGATTCACGTGTGTAAAATTCCCCGTCTGTGATGTTTACCTTGAATACTGATGTGTGGCTAGAATTCATGGTTTAACACGTTATGTGCCTTACATTTTATGTGCGTTAGTGATAAAAATACACTTTGTATGTGCATAATGGAGTCTATTTCACGTGTAGGTGAATTTGAGATGGAAGCCGAGCTAATTGGATGCATAAACGTCGAAAATACGCTCAAGAGGCGAAAAAGAGTGAACGGGGATATACCCGGATGTTTGGGCTGTAAAGCCTGGTCATACCAGGCTATAGGTGGGCGTTTGGGCTATAAAGCCTGGTAGGACCAGGCGTTTGGGGGCCGTTTTAGCCCTAACGCCAGGCCTAGCCAGGCTTTATCCAGGCGTTTGGGCCATAAAGCCTGGTCCCTAGTCCGGTCAAATCTGAGTTTTAAAGATTGTAAGTGTTTCCCGGTTTGAATAGAACTCTCCTACACGTTTAGGGTTTGTCCTAAACATATAAATAGACCCAAAAACACAACTTGAAGAGGGGGATTCCATTAGAGATAAGAGACGCCTGTGGAATACTACTCAGTGAAGCAAAACATTGATTTTTACAGCTTTTATTCATTACTTTGTAGTNCTCTATTTGTTCAACTACGTTCTTGTTGTAGTTGATTGAAGGGCCCTCAATTAGATGTTCCTATTTATTATGTATCTACTTGAGAGAGAGTACATAGTTAGGTAGTTGTTTGAACAACATCACTCCCGGAGTATAGACGAAAGTCATAACCTATGGTTTAGAAGTTGGATTAGAAATAATGATACTTCGGGTGCAATCTAAAGTGAACTGTAATGCAATCTAGCTAGCGTAACTTGAGAGAGTGCGTCTAGTAAATTATCATAATTACTTGAGAGAGATTTATGGTAGATAGAGTGTTCATGATTGACATAGACAACTAATCAAATTATAAGAAGTATCCGAGAAGGAAGTTCATCGACGGGGGAAACCATAACCTTAGACCTTTATTATAATTGTTTACACTGCATTACTAGTTAATCTTTAGTTTATAAATTTTGTTCAGTAGAATTAGTAAAACATTACCAATTGATATTCAAAAGTCTTGAGAAAATTGATTAAGTAAAAGTTGCCTATTCTGACGGCTTGATTGATACGTAAATTCATTGTGGGATCAACTCTGGGCGTAATACCCCGGATTATATTTGCAGCGCCTGTTTAGTCTTTTTATAAGACATAGTTGAGCGTGATCAAATACAGGATTTTGTGCAATTCTGTACCAATTTTGAATTCTTTCCATATTTATGTGATGCTTTCCTTAATTATACTTGATTCCCTATAATTGTGATTGCATCCGAGATTCTTTCAATCGATTTTCAAACTAACACCCTACTTTACTTTATAAATATACTTTTAATTCAACTTTCCTTAATTATATACTATGTACTTGGCTCTTATTATGCACTATGTGATTTCCTTGTCCTAATTTGACAGAATCAGTCCTATTAGACTGATTTCTTTTCCTTATTCTGCCTTGACTTTACTGTTTGAAACTAGACTCCTTAATTAAAGGAGTCCAGTTTATCTTAATTGGTGTTAATTGATTTTATTTCCATGTTTGTGCAATCCTTACCCATGCACTACTCGTTTTCAAAAACTATATAAAGACCATGTTTTCTTTCTTTACAAAAACACACACAAACTGATTTGAGAGCACAAACACACATACATTACTCTGAATTTTTCTGTGCTTTCATACCTCTTCTTGATCTTTGCATCTATTATTGACTACTCAGTCAGCTGAAAGCCAAGACTGAGTAATCCCCACTGCTCTTGTGCTTCTGCATACTGCTTGCACACTATTGTTTTCTACTGCTCTCTTTGCTCTGCATACTGCTGTTGATGTGCTATCTCTTACACTTTATTGTTCTCTATTCTCTGACTGGTATGTTTTCTGATTTAGCTTTATAGCACCTATACACAATATGCTCCAGTTCTTGTTTATTTACTTACGGTTCCTTATGTGTTTTATCCTATGGTTCTACTGTCTACCATGTAACTAGCTTAACCCCTGTCATGTCTTCCCCTTTTGTCAATTCTGGATATGTATCTTGTTTTCCATATGGTTCCGTGTAATTATGTAATTAGCATGCCCCCTTACTATTTTTCCTTTCCCTTGAGTCTGATATGTCTCCAGCATGCTTATGTGTTCACAGGTTGATATTTCTTGCCTTGACTTGATTGTGGTTACTTGTTCTCACCTTCTGTTTAATTCTATATGCTGTAAATCTGCCTCTCCTACTACTTGAATATTATGCAGTCCTGATCCTATTAATTTATGCTATTATGTGACAACTATTTGGTAATTATGTGATAACTGTAATTTTGCCTCACTCTAATGTTTAATGTTATCTGTCCCCAATCCCTTACCCCTGTTTGTGTTTGCTCTTTCATGAGTCCTTTTGCCTATTGGTTACAGTTGTACTGCTTCTCTTTTAAAACTCCTTTACTACTGTTCTTAAAGTTATTTCTCAAAGTGTTGCTGTTTTAGAACTACTCTTTTCAAACTCCAATTCTCTTTTAAAACTCCAAGCACTTCCCATTACTCTTAGATTCTAGGTTCTGCCCCCTTCGTGTGAGCACTGCCTTGCAGACCTCTGAGTACCCATTGAACTCTAACATACAAGGATGGCCTTCTACACTGCACTTACTCATCCCTGGCTAGGGTACTTGGGTGTGAGTACTGTCCAGGATCTTCTGAGGTCCTTAGAGACTATGACACACTTGGGTTGAAAGGTCATGGAATATGGCAAAGGGATCTGGTACTTTGGGCCTACCGTTAGGCTCTCTATAGTATAGCTTCTTGATTTGCCTTTATTCAGTTGTGTTATTCATTATTTTTGGCCCGTAACAATCTGTAAACGAATAGTTGGGGCTGGATAGTAATTACGGGAGGGGATTATGCATGCTTAGATAGTTCTAAGTAGAAATCATGACTATAAGATTTAATTACCTATGTGTGCAATAGTATCATGCTTAGGACATGCATACTATGCATTAGAAACCATGTTTATGTTATTTTCTTCAGCATCTCTGCTATTCTCATGTTTATTTAGAAATCCTGCTCACAACTAATAACTATAATAAAAATATGTGTTTATGATACTACATCTGCATTTGCATCTAGAAATCATGCTTCAGGACTCATAATCAATGTGTGCATAATCAGTATTATACGGACGCCTAGGCAAACCTTAGGACTAATACTTATTAAAACCAAAATAAACTATTTTATGTCTTGCCTGTATTAAAAGGTGGTATTTAAAACCAATTAGTCCTTTTCTAAAAAACTTAGGACTTTGCTTCTTGTTGCCATCCTCAACTCATGCTTTGTCTATAAATTGCTGAATTTTTAAAACTATTCACCCTTTTTTCGAAATACATACAAATCACTCTGTTATTTAAAGTCACTGCTCTGCATTCAAAATTATTGGTTGCTAAGATTATTCATTCACTTTTTACTGAAATTCATTGAAGCTGCTGCTATAAATTCTTGCCCTGTCTTTGAAATACTGGATTTCCAAATTCAGTCACTCATTTCTACAAATCTCTCTGTTTATTTTTAATCATGTTCTGCCTTTAAACTACTCTATTTTATTCCTGCTTTATTACTGAGTTATTTTCAAAATATTCCCTTTGCTAAAAGCTCGTTCAAACCTGCTGTTTTCACACTCAAATTTCATGCTTTAAGTTCTGACTTTGAGACCTTTGTTGTGTTTGAGACGTGCTATTTTACTTATCTTATTTGTGGAGGGATATATGAACCCCCTAACTGCCTATGTGAATCCTTTATGTGCAAGTCCTAACTGTTCTCTACTTGTCGCCTAGAGCTTATCCTTTAAAACTTAAGGGTTCAGCCTAGTACCCACCTTGTAGGATTAGTAGTCCTAAACACCCTCCAGGACTTATAGAATGGGACGGGTAATAGCACGCAGTAAGCTTTCGTGACCAGCACGTGCTTCTTTAAATAAACTCTACGGGGTGGGAAGGGTAGAATACAGATATGATGACCGGTGCGCTAATACCACGTGTAGCCCCTCTTCGAGGAGTGATTACCGGGTATTGCATTGATGTGATCCGTATTACTTTAAACCTAGGACAATTCTTTTCAAATATTTTTACTCTGATGTTTCCCAAAAAAAACCTTTAAAGATTTTCATACTTGTTTGAAATCCCCTCTTATATGAACCTTACTTGCTATTTGTTTACCGTCCAAATTCACAAAAATTCTTGGCTGGGACCCACGGTTGTTGATCTTGAGGGGTGCCTAACACCTTCCCCTTAGGATAACTTCAAGCCCTTACCCAATCTCTGGTAATGCAAACTATTTCATGAGTTATCGACTCTAGGTGCCCTAACACACCACAAAATCATTAGGTGGCGACTCTTCCTTAAACCTCTTCCTTTAAGGAGTTGTCTAGAATGTCATAAACCCGATCTCTCTGCACCTAACCCGTGCGAGGAAAAATGGGGGGGGGGTGCGCGACAGCATGGCGACTCCGCTGGGGATATTCCCTAGGCTTACACCATTACAGGTTGTCTTGTGAGTTTGGACCTTTCAATTTCTGTTTAAATGTTTATACCTTTTCCTATTCCTATTATATGCTGTTAATTGTTTAATTTCACAAGTATTTATTTCGCCTGAACAAAACTGACGTCTCTTTATGTTTTCTCTGTAACTGCTTTCAATTATAACTGCCGAATTTCCTTTCTCTACCGCTTTCCTCAATGTGAAAATACATGCCTACTTGTTTAAATGTTATTTATTGCATATCATGCTCCACATTCATATTCCACTCGTGCCAATCAAAATCCTATAGCAACGCTTACAATGAGTGGTTGCGCTATTCCAATATTACTACCCCTAAATTCGGAAAGGCGTATTTGCGATAAAACTTGTCGATCAGCGGTGCAGTCGACAGTTCTGTGCCTTCCCCCTTGAGTTGTCCGCTCAAGGGTATCGGTATAAAACCCCATAGAAACCTTACTCTATTGTATGTTGCATGCATCATGGTCAAACCTAGGCAGGCTAATGTGTTGTCCGCACAACAGCCTTTAAGATAGCCTTGTCCAAAGTCCATTGGGTTTCCCTGGAACCCAAACAGACGCCTTCATGTTCTGTGCATTTATTTGGAGAACTAAATGTTCATGCTAATTATTGATGTTAAGTAGTCGAGTCTGGTGGGGGTAAACGCCTAACCTGTTTGTTTTGCAGAAATGAGGCACGAGGTCCCCAGATTCGGCATGGTTAACAATATCCACCCCAAACTAGTAAACTGGTGGGAGGATAATCACTCGAGAGACAAAACAGTCGTCAGAAAACACTTGGGCAACCTGTCCTCTCTTCTGGACATTCAGCCTAACAACATGATGATAGAAGCTGCTACCCTGTTCTGGGACTGTGATCGGTCGGTCTTTCTCTTTGGAAACAATGAGATGACACCATTTCTAGAGGAAATAGGAGGGTTAGCCGGTTTAGCTTGGGAGTCTCCAAGGTTATTGATGCCTGAAAACCGTACAGGCCGAGGTTTTCTCAAGATGATGGTACTAAAGAAAAATCTAGACTTGGTCTGCTTGGAAGAATCGTACATCCCCTTTGACTATTTGTACGAGAGGTATGGTCGTAGCCAGTCTTACCGCATTTATCAGGAAGAGTTCGCCCTTACTTCTCTGGGGCACATTCACCGCTGGGTATTCGTCTTTATAGTATGCTTCTTGGGTCTGATGATGTTCCTGACAAAGAAATAAAGAATCCACACCAGGTTGGCTATGTTTACCAAGACTCTGATGGAAGAGATTGACGGGTAGGACTTCAGTATCGTGCCAATGATCATTGCTGACATGTACCGAGCCTTGGAAAAGTATCAATGAGGGGTAAAACATTTCGAGGGTTGCAATCTGTTACTCCAACTGTGGCTCACTGAGCATTTGCAAAATGGCGACTACCGTTAGGACACCCATAGGAGAATTTGGGATGATCGTATTGCTTTCCATCATCCAAAGCGTATGAACTACATCCCCGACATGTTTGCTCAGCCGAAAAACGCTAATGGATGGGCCGAGTTGCTAAGAAACTTGACCGAGGATCAGATTCAATGGATTTTTGAGTGGTTCCCAACCAACAAGTTCATCATCCGTACTTGAGACACCCCATTTCTTATATTGATTGGTCTAAGAGGGACGTATCCTTACGATCGCTATCCAAGTCATGAGGCAGGCAGGAAGGAAGCAAGTTGTACCAAGGGTCGAGAAAATTAGTCATCTCAGGGAAGATTTCCAAAACGACGGCATCCCTCATAAGTGCCAATCTCAGCATCTGTTGCACTGCAAGATCCGGTTAGAAAAGGACACTATTGAACCCGACAGGTATCATGCTGGTTACTCTCCTTATTATCTTGGATGGTTGGAAGATAACTGGGGTGGAAGTATCGAGTCAGGGTTTTCTCAAGGCCACGGGGTCATAGATGAGAAGGCCGAGGCAACGACTAGACTCAACCAGTTGCGCAAGAGGCTCCGTGATTGTGAAGAAGATCATCACAAAATACACGAGGCCAACAAGAAGCTTATAGAGGAATGGAAAGACATGGCCATCACCTCCACCCAGAGCTAGCACACTTGGAGCGAGGCATAGTCAACTTAGAGGAAAAGTTCATTAAGAGGATCGAGACCTGTCAGAAGGCCGAGGGAGCCGAAGGAGGAATTCTAGCCAGGACCTACTTGCTGCTGGGACTCCGCGAGATGGGGACGCTGATCAAGGTGAGCAGAGATGCCGAGTCTGGGAAGGTCCTTCCGGGACCAAGTAGATAGGATTGTCTTTAGTTTTCCTTCTGATGTAATAAGGCCCCTGGCCATTAGTGACATTTTATATTTTTCGCATTCTTAGAGTCGTGTTGGATTTATCTATTTTTATTGTCAATAAAATGAGGCATTTAGCATCTTAAGTTCTCCAAATCAATTTTTCGCTAGGCCTACCTCGGGCACAAAGAGGTCCCCAACTTAGGACATGCTTTACATTTCCACCTTATGTGGTTAAATACTGCAAGTTTTTATTATGATCCTCACTAACTTCATTACTTTTTTCGTTTTTTGTTTTCTTTATTTATTATTCCCCTCCCCAAAGGTTGGTTCGTGCATTGTGGCATCATCTGCCTACCGCACAAGATCAAAGGGCCCTCCCCCTACCCTCTTCCTAGTCCTCCCAAAGGAAAAAGCAAGGGTAAAACTAAGATGGCAGAGGCAAGCGGCGTCAGAAAAGACAACAAGGATGAACAGGTTGAGATCGCTGATGGTCGGGGTATTCAGGTTCTGCAAGAGGGTATGTCTCCACTGGAGAAAAAGCTGCTGAAGTTCCAAGAGGAACTTGACCAAGTCAAGAATTTGGCTCACCTATCACTTTCCCTCAATGTTCTGGATGTTCACTTCCCAAATGCTCCAAACCCCACTTTACCACAAAACACCCCTAAACAACCGAATCACCCCAAAGACCAAGTCCCACCAGCCCAATGCAATGCCTGTCACCATAACACTCCACCTCTCCAGGATAAGACAAAAGACCACTTCCAGACCTACAATAATCCCATTTATGTGGAAACCGTTGCTCATTCCACACCACATACCCTTGAGACTGACGAGAAGGATAGGCTCATCAGGAATTTGGCCGAGGAAGTCAAGAAGTTGACTAATCGAGTTCAGGGCGTAGAAGGAGTTAGAGGGATTGAGGGGCTGAACTAAGAAGATCTTTGTATACCGCCTGATGTCGAACTACCCGAGAGGTTAAAACCTCCTAAGTTCGAGATGTTCGATGGTGCTGGTGGTCCAAGAGTCCATTTGAGAAATTACTGTGACAAATTGATTGGCGTGGGAAAAGATGAAAGAATCTGCATGAAACTATTCATGAGAAGTTTGAAAGGAGATGAACTGTCCTGGTAAATCGGCCAGGATCCAAGGAAATAGACTAATTGGGTAAGCATGGCAACAGACTTCATGGATCTATTCAGGTTCAACAAGGAGAATGCTCCGGATGTATTCTACATCCAGAATTTAAAGAAGAAGCCAACAGAGACCTTTCGCGAGTATGCTACTCGTTGGAGGTCAGAAGCTGCCAAGGTTAGGCCAGCCTTATAAGAGGAACAAATGAAGAAATCACTACTGGAAAATTCACCTATGGTTACGCATGGGAAACCATTCCAATAGGTAAGTAAACCGTTGCCATATATGTATTGCTACGGTTCGTCGGCCGTTCCACGAGCTGGCGTGCCTATAGATCTTATGGAACGGTTTTTGGAACGGTTCTAATAACCGTTGCTATAGTATAGTCTATTGCAGCGGTTTTCCCTCTCCCTGTTGGTACGATTGTTCTTATCAACTGCAACGATTAATGTCTGTTACCATAACGTTAAATGCAATGGTCAATAACCGTTACTATATCTATTAAACCGTTACGGCTATTATAGAAATGGCAACGCTTTCTTTAAGATATTGCAACGGTTGAACTACCTATTGTAACAATTTTTAGATTATTTTGGAACGGTTTTCAGGTCCTATGGCAACAGTTCTACTACATATTGCAACGATTCCCAGAGCCTATTGCAACGGTTCTGTTAGCTGTAACAGTTTAATAGAATTGAAAATATTGCCCATAAGGATTTACATATATATATATATATATATATATATATATATATATACAATAAACTATATATAAAACACTAAAATTTATATAAATAACAAAATGAAACTATTCATAATCCAAATTGTCCAACAAGCTAATAACTCCATAGATAGAAATGAAATGTTACCAAGTACATATATTTGATATTTCAAGAGTTAAAAGTTTTAAAATGTTTTGATAACAAACATTCCTAGAAACCACCATATGCATCTACAACAAGAAAAAATTCAAAATTCTCTTAAGTAAGGTCAAGATCTTCATCACTGTCTCCGTCTTCCCTTTCTTCATATACTCCACCTACAAAAGAGTATAAGTAAAGTCATTATCCCTTCAAGAGAATCCTATCTAAATGTTCTATTAGAACAAACACAATTTCAGTTATACAACAGAAGTAATATAACCACTTGTTTCAACAGAAGTAATATTTCAGCACCCTGCTGCCTAAGGTAACCTCCCAAGATTTAGAATTTTGTGAATTATTAGGGCCAAACTTTTAAATAAGTCACGAAGCTGATAATTGTATACCTACAGAGTTGCTAGTTATCCACTATATATAAAAGAGAAAAAAAAAATTCTCTGAAGTTGCTTGAATAATGGAAAACAGGATTTCAGTGGACGAGTTAAGGGTTTAAAGGTGGATGCTGTAGACACCACTGGTGCTGGAGATGCTTTTGTAGCTGGAATATTATCACAGCTAGCATCTAATGTCTCACTGCTTCAGGTAAGGCTTTTTGTATTGAATCATAAATTGATCCGTTTGTGTAATTCTTGTAGGATGAGAAAGATAAAAAAAATTCAGGAATTAACAGCAGAACTTCGGATCAAGAAACGACTAAGTGAAGCATACAGAGAAGAGCTCCTTAGTCTCATGAAAGACGTGGATAGCCATAGTGAACATATATATGTCTACAAAAGTTGAAGTTGTTGGTAGAATTCTTAAAGAACTTGAAGCTAAAAGATAGGAGCTTTGTGTAGGATATATAGTGTAAAGAATAATTAGTTTATGATAGATTATCAAACATGAAATGTTCTGTAAATAAGAAACCTTTTGGCATGAGTTGATTCTGTTATTTATTATTTAATCTTTTGTTTTCAGCTTCATCCTGGGAATATTTTCAAACTTGTAAAGTGGTGCCTAATTTGTCTTCATTAAGTTCTAAGGGAAGAGAATGGGTGCAGCCACCAAGAGAGAGGAAGATCTTGTAAAAGAAAGATCTGCTCCTGGGCCTGGTACATGATTTCTGTATTTAGTCTTACAATTTCTTACGCACGAATTAGGAGCCTGTTTAGAAGTTGGGCCAGAAAAGTTTTTGCCCTCTGATTATCAACATATTATCTCTACTCAACTGGTTTTCTCCTATAAAAAAGGACCTTTATTTTAGTCTCTGAGACTCCCCTCTTCTAATTCATGGAGGCAAACTGGTATGTTCTGTTTCCTTTACCCTTTTAAAATTTTTAATTTTACCTGTAAACGAGAAAATAAGGAATTTTTACAGCTTATTTATAAATGTTTGTTTTGATTGTTACTTAAATATTATTGTACCGTATCGTTAATGTGCCCTGTGTTTGTGATTTGATCTTTTTTCTCTTTCAAAACAGAGCTTTTCACTTGATAAAAAGACAGGGAAAAAATGTTTTATGTTGGCAGCAAGGGAACTTGCTATTTCTTGGGGAGTTGATACACCATGGTATTAGGAATGTATATCTCACTCTGAATCCAGGTTTTTATATTTTTCATTGTTCATTTTCATGAATTTAGCTTCTCATATCTTTATTGCAACGAAGCTTTTTCAGTTTCTCAATCTATTTCAAGCATTAAATGAACATAAGAAGCTAAAAATGAATCATTTAGGCATCCAAATAATAAGAGGATAATGTCAACACATAATTCTCATCCTTTTCCACCTTTTCCATGAGAGAGTAGAGATTGTGACACATCAGAAGTTGCATATGAAGGAATTTTCTTTTTGACAGCATGGTGAACATATCACATGTCAAAAGAAAATGGACAAATAAGGCACGATTAATTAGTTTATACTACCATGATCATGACCCTCTACACTTACAACTTTACCTAGAACAGTGGGCAAATACTCTAGAAAGAATATCAAACATTTATGATTTAGAAAGCATTTGGTACGGACTAACCTTGATTGTTACTTCCAGCGGATGGACGATTGATTGGTTGAATAGCACCTTGTTGTGCAGAAGCAGCTTCGCCAGGTTCACGAGCACTGAATATTAGCATGTCAGGATCAAGTCTTAAATCGGGGTTGAGACGTTGAGGTCTTGTAACGACGTTCATCGTAATATCTTTTTCCACAGCTTCCTTTTGTGCATTGAGCTCGTCTAGGATTTTTTCCTTTTGTGCATTGAGCTTTTCCAGCAATTTTTGTTGCATCCTCTCTTCCATTTCCTCGATTTTTTGTTCCATTCTTTCATCATTAACATTTACAGAGGATCCAAAATCTCCTTTTTCCTTTTGTATGACAGTCTTGTTAACTCCTCGGCCATACAATCTTATCCGACCTGGGTGCTCAGGTCCCATGACTGATGCAAACACGTCAACTGAATCACTGCCATCTCCACTTTCTTGAGTTGAATGTATTCTCTCCATTTCAGCCTACAAACCAAATGCAAGAGAACAAAGTTTAAGTAAATAAAACTAAGTTAATAATTAAGAACAAATAAATAATCACGACAAATTTTAAATTAGAAATTTCTTACAATTTTACTAATTGTATTCTCGTAAGAGCCTTTGTATACTCGACCAAGTTTTCTTTTTCTTGTAGCCACAAAGATGTCATTACTTGATAGAGTATCCGAAGTATCAACCATTTCCTTCTTTTTTTTAGTAACATAAAAACTGGTATAATAATCTTTTTCATGCAAAGTTAGCAAGTTTCATACTTTAAGAAAAATAAGAGAAATCAAACCTCGATTATTCGAGCAAAACTTGTTTTGCCAGCAGTGTGTGGATGCTTCAATTTTTTCGATTCTCGATATTAGTTTCAGATGTTTTCTGCAATTAAACAAGCAAAGATTGACAAGGGGCCACCTAAAAGTCCATATGCATTACTAGGAAATGTATTACAAGCTATTGTATCTCCTACAAAGTTGGCAAAAGTAGGATGTAATTACCTTGGTGGCATCGGATTTCCAATATTCAAGAAGATCTTTAAAGTGAGACGCCGAAACATCTTTTGGCCTATTCTCCATTCAAAGCTCGTCATTCACATATGCTTCAAAGTGCTTTTTCTTCAACTGACTTTTATACTTTCTCTAAGTAGTACAAACTGAATCAAAAACCCATCTCTTCGCCTCTTCAAGGAATGTCATATTTTTCCTACAAATTTAGTGCAATTAGGTTAGTATAAGAAAATGTGAAATATCATCAACGCTTATTGAACATTAGAAACTTCAAACCTTGACATATTTCCAAATATCATTTTTTGTATCTACTTTCCTCCAATCAAATACATTAAGAGGACAAAAGGTCACATTCCTTCCCAATGTGCCGAGGAAGCTACCCAACTCTTTCACAACTTCATCAGTAGGACCAATGGGTTGATCGAGCTCATTTAGCACAAGTATTTTACGGTCCTTCCTACCGTGCAGACTTTGCATTTGAGTAGGGCCTCTTTTTCTTTTTGGCGCAGAAGGGCCTGCACTAATACAAAATAAGGATAATCACCAATCACCACTGTTAGTTTATTTTATGATTAAAATTTATATATACTTGCCTGGTTCCTCAGATTGTTCAATTGCTTCATGATTGGTAGAATCTTCAGATTGTTCATGCACAACTTGTGATGTAGGAGTGATGGAATCTATTGGCACTTGCCACACTTTTTCTTGTACTCCTTGTGTTGTAGAAGAGGTAGAAATAAATGGCACTTGCCGCACTTTTTCTTACAATTGAGATCTTTGCGAAACCTTCTCAGCTTCTGATTGTCTTTCTTCATTTTCATGAAAGGTTCTTTTTGTTGTCAACAATTGATTTCGTAAAAATGCATGTGATCGAGATTCTGATTGTCTTTCTTCATTTTCATTAGACCTTATAGCTTGATAGGTTCTTTTTGTTGTCAACGACGAAACCTTTTGGTTTCGCAAAGATGCACGTGATCCAGCTAGAATGCGGTTGGATATTTTTTTATTTTTTCTTGAGCACCCTTCTTGATTCATGACTGTTAAAATCTCGGTCATATTCAAAAAGACAAACCTTTATGGATGCCAAACTATTCTGTTATTAAGGAACATCTCATAAAATATTATTTTCTTAAGGCAAACTAGGCAGAGATACCACCAGGAAAATACCCATTTACCTTTTCCAACATATGTTGCTGAAATATTGTGTATTTTAGGTGAGATATCAGGCAAGTTCAATCAGTTTTAAAGTCTATATGCTGAAAGTGTCACATGATGTTTGACATGCAAATCTTTAATCACACTGAATACTGATATGTATAAGAGAACGCAAACCTAATACTTATGAAATCTATCTTTAAAAAAAACTGATGATAACAATAGATATGATAATAAGATGCAAGAGGCCTGGAAACATTTGCATTCCTGCTTCAAAGTATGGGCTAGCGTTTTACTGAATTAGTTCAATAGAAACTGAGAATGAAAACACAACTCAGCTTAAACAGTACATGTCCTCTTTTGATTCACTAGTATCAAAGTTGTAAACTGTCAATTGATATTGACAATACCTCTTATGAAAAAAAAGCTTGGTCACATGGATATGGCTATAAAAACAAACACAAAACATGCTCAGTAAATACCATAAGCTATACATTCAATGTAATTGGGTTGATTACTTGACTAGTGATTAGACATGATTATTTGGCATTATCGCTGATAGTTGATCAGGTAACCACTAATTTCACTAAAAGTAAATGCTATTGAAAGACCACACCAAAGGGGTCAAGGCACAAATTTGAACCAAAAATCCTGAGTCAGTTTCACTATTACATTGGTACTTTGTTCTATTTAAATCAAAACTGATAGAAGAGTTACTACAGACCATCAGACATTCAATTAAATGAATGGGCAGTAAATCTCACTATATATAGGTGAGACTCGAATGATTTAGGGAGCAAATCCAAAATAACAACTTAAACCAATGATCAGAGGGGGGGGGGGGTGGGGCAACCACAGAGAACAGCGTACAAGAGAACGGACTCGAATGTCCCTACTTCACTTACTCTACGCTTTGCAAGTAGCAGAAGTCGCAAGCCAATCATCACAATTAACTCTATTAAAGGCTTAAAAGATCTATACTGTTAACATTTGTACTCATCAAAGAGAAAGAACAGAACCACATAGTATTCCAGAATTAGCACAATAATAACTACATCTCAACACTAGTTGGAGTTCACTATATGAATTATCCATGCCTGTTCTTTGATATTCCAGAATCAGTAGTGAGTCAATATTTTGATCTCAAACTGATTTCCAACAGCCATTAATAAAACCTAAAAATTTGAACTTCAAAAGCTTCAGAAGCATCTTTAGATGTCTCAACTATGGCAAGCAAAAAATACCCTTACCTTAACCTTCCAGAAATAAAATCAGAAAAAAGGAATACTAGAAAACTAGGTGAGAAAATAAGAAAAAGACCAACCGGCAAAGTAACTTATACTCTACTCAAGTATGCATTTTCTTTATCCATTATAAGAATTTATTTCCTCTTAGCAGAACACCAGCTAGAAAAAAAGAAGAAGAAGATAAATCAGAGATGTAAATCTGACCTGCCACAAACCTCCTATTGTTGAGTTTAGCAAATCATCAGGCCTTCCAGTTATGCTTACTCTTACAAACTCACGAGCACCTACATAGAAAGAAACAAGCATATATGTTGAGCTCAGTATTTATTCTTTTCTACTCAAACACAGTGAATATAAAAAGAGTTCAAGTTCAAATAAAGAAGCATATGTTCTACAAGATTTCATTTCTAAATAAGTTGTTGAAATTTCCAATTGAAGAATCCAAGTAATAACATATGGCTTTACCTTCCATACTACAAGTTGCCTACAAACAATTGGGTACATCCTCTGTTTCAAGCTTCTAAAAGAATATATTTAAAAGAATTTTAGAACTTTCTTATTTAATCATCTGCTTCCATCCAGTCCCAATCAGTATCATCAAACTCATCTTCCTCTTCCGATTCTATAATCATATCATGTGAATGTTGTGCATTAGTTGGAATATCAACAATATCAACGGGTACATCTACTCTTGATCATCTAACGTCAACATCAAGTAATCTATAGGAGGAACCAATGTCATTATTCGGTTCCCTCCAAAATGTGTCTCCAATATTGGGACAATTCTCTTCCTCTAGATCATACAAATCAACAGGTACTTTATTCCTTGTATAATAAACATCCTTTTCAGTTGGATCCTCCACATAAAAAACTTGATAAACTTGTGATGCCAACACAAAAGGGTCATCTGTACTACATAATCTATTGAAGTACACCCGAGTTAACCCGTAATCATCTATTTCATTACGAAACCAATCACATCTAAATAGTACAACGCTAAAACAACCCCACTAATCAACCTCAATGATATCCTAAATAGCTCCATAATACATAACCTCACCATCGATGGGATTTTGGTCCCTAGCACTAGCAAAACTATCAGTTGTTGCCGATAAAGTCACTCCACTATTTTAAGTCTTGCATCGGGAACCCCGTTCTTTGGTATGAAATCGGTATACATTAATAAAATATGCAGTATATCATTTGGCCACCATATTGGGTCCTTTGGCTAGCCATCGTAAATAATCTGGCACTACAATATTTTTAACTTTCTCTTTAAACCAATTACTAAATTCCCGACTATGATTCCTCGCTCTTTCCCATGCATTTGATCTACTGTGATTAGCAATCAAATTCTTATGTTCCCTGAAATCATGAATGTTTCAAGTTTAATTATATAATAAACGAATATAAAATATAAATAAATATATATAAAATTTATCTTACTCGATAAATTTTTCCATTTGCTCATCTCCAGTATTGAATAGTTCATATCGATGTGCTTCAAAATATAACTGTGAATCCATGCGAAAAGTATTTTTTTTCTTACTTCCAATTGGATGGCCTATATTAGGGAATAAAGGTGACAAATTTTGAGAGAACGCATCATCCACAGTTTGGTACCTACTGAATTTTGTCTTCACACCATCATGTAGGTATCTCAAACAAAAAGTCAAGCACTCATCAGCCAAAAACCCCTCTGCTATTGACGCTTCTGGACAAGATCGATTGCGTACAAACGCCTTGTACTTACATAGGTTTCTCTCAATGGGATATATCCAACGAAGATGAGTTGGACCCCAAGCTTAATTTCATTCACCAAATGAACAGGCAAATGTGGCATTATGTCAAAAAATGTTGGATGGAAAATTTTTTCAAGCTCACATGTTATTTCAGCAATTTCAGACTGAATTTTCAAGATCTCTTTTCCTTATGACCTTACTACATATAGCTCTAAAGAAAGTTCCCAACCTAATCAAGGCGAATGAAACATTCTTGGGCAACACTTTTCTAACAGCAACCTGGAGCAAGTAATGCATCATAAAATGAGCGTCATGACTCTTGTAGCCTGATATTTTCATCTCCTTCACATGCACACGTTCTGAAATATTTGAAGCACACCCTTTTGGTAATTTAGCATTTTTCAGGACAGTACAAAACAAACTTTTCTCTTTTGGTTTCATGTAGAAACAAGATTTAGCCAAACTTATAGTTCCATCATTATTTGTTTTTGGTTGTAGTTCCTTTCGTATCCCCATTTCTTGCAAGTCATAGCGAGAATTTTCATGGTCCTTTGACTTTCCATCTATTTCCAATAAAGTCCCGAGCAAACTATCACATATGTTTTTCTCATGTGCATCACATCAAGATTGTGCCTCAATTTGTTATGCACCCAATATAGCAATTAAAAAAAATGGATCTCTTTTTCCACGGACCTTAGCACTCCGAGGCCTTTTTTTAGTTCCCTTTCCAAAGATATTGTGGAATTCAATCAGCTCTTCAAACACTTCCTCACCCGACAAAGGAGCGGGTGCAAGTCTGTGCTCCTCTTTACCGTCAAATGACTTCTTATCTCTTCGGAATGGATGATCAAGAGGCAAAAGTCTTCGATGACCCAAGTAACACATCTTGTGACTATGTTTGAGATATTGAGAGCATGTGTCATAATTGCAAGTGGGGCATGCCAATTTCCCCTTAGTGCTCCATCCTGAAAGCATAGCTAATGCTGGAAAATCACTAACTGTCCACAATAAGGCAGCACACATTCGGAAAGTTTGGTTGGTTACAACATCAAATGTGTCTATCCCCGTTTCCCATAGTTTCTTCAATTCTTCAATTAATGGTCGTAGGTACACGTCTATATCATTTCCCAGAGACGATGGACCTGGAATGATCATAGACAACATTATATACGCTGGCTTCATGCAAATCCATGGTGATAAATTATAGTTCATTAACATAACAGACCACGTGCTATGAGAAATGCTCATCGTCCGAAACGGGTTGAAACCATCACTTGAAAGACCCAATCTAACATTACGAGGATCACTAGAGAAATCTGGGTGCAAAGAATCAAAATCCTTCCAAGCCTCCCCATCAGCAGGATGTCTTATATTCCCATCATTGAGTCGTTCATTAGCATGCCATTTCATCGTAGCAGCCGTTTCAGGACACATGAATATCCTCTGAAGCCTAGGCTTTAAGGGAAAGTACCTTAAAATCTTTAAAGTAATTTTAGAGCTTGCATTAGTCAAAGGACCAACATTCTTCCATCTTTAAGACCCACAAATAGAGCAATTATCGGCCTTCTCATTTTCTTTCCAAAATAACATGCAATCATTGGGAATGCATGTATTTTTTCATAATGAAGACCCAAATCTTTTATCATGTTTTTAGCCTTGTTGAAAGATTCTGGTACCTGAGCAAAGGGAAATGCCTCTTTTATCAACTCTAACAAATCTGAGAAAGCCACATTACTTAACCCATGCAAATTTAAGCAAGTACAACCGAATAGTGAAACCCAGTTTACTGAAATTTTCACACCCGGATATAACTCTTGTTTTCCTTCCTCTAGTAATTTGAAAAATTTCCTTGCATCTTCAGATTGTCTTTCCCCAACTCCTTCTTCATCCCCTGCCTGACCCTCTATATTTCTAAATGTATCATGAAGCATTCCATCAATATCGTCATGCATATTAGAACCTTCATCATCATTTCTTGGAGAAGGTGTATTTCTCGAGGAAAATCCCTCCCCGTGGAAAACCCATTTGGTATAACCATCAACAAACCCATGAACAACCAAATGATCCTCCACCACATTTCTATAATGCCAATAGCGATTAATACACTTTTTTCAAGGGCATAATGTTTCATTTCCTTGGGCGGCACGTTCAAATGCCTTATCAAGAAAATTATTCACTCCACCTATATACTCATCCGTCCATCTAGGGAGATTCATCCAACTTTTATCACCATAATCCATGAATATCCTATATAATATATTCAAATCACCGAAATTAGTATTCAAGGTACACAAGGTCAAGGGATCAAGAAGGCATACTAGGAGGTAAAAAAACAAAGAATCTACCTTTTTAGAAAAACTATACAATGCAGAAACAGATGTAGGATAAGGAATTGTGAATAGAAATTATTCAATTAAGATTGTTAGATTGCAAAGTTAATTACGCAATTCACTTTTCTCTATGAAAAGAAAGTTTGACACCTAAAAGATAAGATCTCCTAGCCCTAGGTTGAGATTGAGCGGAAATTGGAGATATGATATTTAATTTCACATCGAAGGTTGAATAATTAGAACGTGAACAACATAATATATTGGTTCAAACTTATGAAAAACAATAAAGAATGGGGAGAGAATAATGCTATAATTACCCTATTGATGGTTCCAGAGACTTCAAAACCCAATGTTGGATTAGTTGCAGATGTTGAATTAAATAGCGGACCTAAACCACCAAAAAGACAACAAAGACAAATTTAGGTTCAGGTATGAAAATGATAAAGAAGAACCACATGTGCTTTTTAGTAAATCTAGAATTTCTACTACAGTTGAAATCATCCTCTTATTTGACATTTTCCAAACAAAGAAGAGAGGAGTAAAGAGAAGAGCAGATGTTCATTTTTCATGCTTTAGTGAAACAGAGGACTTTTTAGACAAATACAGAAAGCAGCAGTAGACATATGACATAAAATATTTGATACAAAACTCATATATACAACCAAAATATAAGGCAATTTGCATAGAGCAGAATCATACCAAATAAAATTTAATCATCAGTTAAAGTCGCTAGAAACATTATCAAGGTGAATATAAGCAGTTTTACAATTCGCCACTGCTGAATTGAGGATCTAATTGCTAGATCTAAGACAAAATGATCAAACTGTAGATTCTAAAACTCTCTAAGATATCACTTCGATAAATAGAAGATGGGTAAAAATTGTACTTCAACACTTCTATCCTAAGCACATTACAAATTCTTCACTCATCTCTGCAGTTAGTTGATATGTATGATTCTTTGATGCTAGTGTGCAGTAAATACTACACAAAATCCCTAATTATTTGTCTTTTGGCATTACAATCGTGAACGATCTGTTCAAAAAACATACAAATTAAGTAGCTAAAACTGAGACTTATAACATTGGCCATTTACACAACAAATGTTGAAATTGAGATTTCAACTTTGAATCACTTACATATAATACAGAATTAATAGGTAACACCGTAAACATGATGTCTTGATCAAGAACAAGAAAGTGCAAAGAGAGCAAAAAAAATCTTATTACCTTAGTATTTGGGCCTTCAAATTGTTTCTCCGATCCTTCGTTTGTAACCGTTACACAACAAGTTGACCTAAGCCCTTCAAAGATACAAAACCCTTTGCCGTTAGTTCGAAATCAAAGAAAGAAACCCACTAGATTCTTTGAACAGACAAACACATTGAAGTTTAAATGAACAACACATTGATAATTCCATATAACCAGGTGTCACAATCATACTCCAAAAAGACTATCTTTGACATAGCGTAGTTGTCAAAGTGAAGATGTTTTAAATCTGAAATTCAGAACTTGAGACTCCGAGATCAGTACATAATATAAGAAAAATTAAAGACAACGATTCACATTGCAAGAAAGAAAAGTGTAATACCAGATGATAATTCGGAGAAACGAAAAAAACAGAAAGATGCCCATTTGATTTACAGAAATAAGTAGTGACCTGAACTTCTGAAGTGACCTTACTGCATCCCTCTTATGATATTCCACTAAGATCCAATAACACAACATAAAAATGCAAACCTCATTCAACCAAGGAAATCCCCTGAAACTGATTCAAAGGATAAAAAGCTATTAAAACCACTCTTCGAGCCATTAAAACTGACCGTGCCTATGCCTATCTTGCTGAGATTGAGAAAGTGGCTAAAGCTGAGCAGCAGGTTGCTGCTAAATAACTAAATCAAAAGGGAGGGAATTGAGGAGTCGGAGTATAGTACCTAAATAACTAAACCAAAAGACCAAGTAGATGAATTAAACACAGAACCCACAAGACTACAACATGAATTAAGAACCTTTTTGCCAAGAACTAAAAAACACAGTAAAAACGTATAGCAATGGTAACAAAAACAGTAAAAAAGACCAAAAGAAAGAGAGAAAATTACCATGCTATGGCGATTTTGGGCTTATCTTATTCGAGCACAAATCTGATTTTAGAATTTGGGGATTTGGGGAAGGCTAGCAACTGTCCTTGAAGAAGTGGGTATCTGAGTTCATTGGATTAGTAACCGGCAAAGCTTCGGAGAAGTGCCGAAAAGATCGACGGGAAATGGTGAACGGCGACACGTTTTGGGCTTTGAGAACTCTAGGGTTGATGATATTGGTGGTCAAATGAAGAGGTATTTGCATATGAAACCATCTAATGAAGATGATTTTGGTGGTCAAATGAGAGTAGAGGCCATTAATGGAGTTGGAAAGAGATGAGAGATCAGAGAGGGGAGTTTCGAACTTCTTCGAATGTATCGATGTACATACTGGAGGTGGAGGTGGGGGGTTTATTCTATTTACTAATTAATAAATAATTTATTAAATTAGTTTAAAAAATATATAATGACAAGTCATCACATACTTGGCGGGCCAATATATAATTTTAGCGAGAAAAATGAGGGAAATGCAAAACCGTTCCGATAGAAATTTTTTTGCCAAACCCGTTACCATATACATGTCTATTTGGGACGGTTTACAAATCCGTTGCTAAACAAATCTTTATGGAAACGGTTTTATTACAATTGCAACGGTTTTATGTCTAAAGTGTGCTATACCACCCAAAGTTCTATTGTAACGGTTTGAACCGTTACTATATATACTCTATGGCAACGGTTTCTAATCCGTTGCCAAAATAACTGTTCCCTAGGCCCATTTTCTGGTAGTGAATTCTTTGTACGAGCTCAGGATCCTCAATATTACGAGCGGCTGATGATGGTTGAAGGTCACAAGTCTTCTGACATCATCAAGTTAGGAGAGAGAATCGAAGAAGGCATCAAAAATGGTATGGTTACCAACTTTGAAGCTTTACAGGCTACTACTAAAGCTCTACAATCTGGTGGTGTGTCCAGAATGAAGGATGTGGGAGCCGTGATGGTTGCACAACAAGCCAAGTCCCCGCCCAAATACCAAGTATATCCAACACCCTCATTCAAATACCAACTAGCTCCAAGTTACCAAGCACCCTCACCTCAATACCATAAACCCTCACCTATATATCAAGCTCCACCACCCACATATCAGCCTACCTCGCCCAGATACTCCCAACCAGCCCCCGTTTACAACACCTACAATTCCCAACCTTCTCACTACCAATCACCACCTACTCGCCAAAACTTCCCAAGACCTTGCCCTAACTTCGACCGTCGCCCTCCAAAACAGTATACTGCCATAATTGAGCCCATTGATCAACTATATGAAAGAATCAAAGCCGCCGATTACGTCACACCTATTCCCGCTGCCACCCCTGAGAACCCTTCTCAGTGGATCAACCCAAACAAATCCTGTGCTTACCACTCCGGCATGAAGGGACACACCACCGAGGAATGCCATTCCTTGAAAGACAAGATACAAACCCTCATAGACAAAAAAATCATTGTAGCCAAGTACCCTGCTCCTAATGTTCGCAATAATCCGCTGCCAGGCCATAAAGGTGGTGTCCATATGATTGAAGTAGATGATGATTGGGATCCTGAGGGATCAATTGGGCTGGTTGCAGAGGGTGATCCGAAGAAGCCCGCAATTACTCTCAACCCAATTGTGGTTCAGGTGCGGTTATCCGAGGATGCTGAGGTAAACATGTCCATTCTACTCAAGTTTGAATCGAGACCGCCCGCAAAGGAAAAGGCCCCAATGCCGATCGAAGTTGAGTTTGTACGGCCACTTAAAGTAGCAGTCCGGCCGCCTATAACATATACTCTGGTGGGAATGAGGATGACCACACCTATTCCAGTGGAAATGTCAACAACGCCACCCTTTTACTCAAACACCATCCCATGAGACATGGTGGGCCAGGTTCTGGAAAGACACAAGATTACTTTCCATGAAGTTGAGTTGCCGCCCAAGGGGTTAGGGCATAATAGAGCACTACACATCACTGTCAATGTGAGGACCACTTCATTACAAGGATCTTTATTGATGGGGGTTCCAGCCTCAACATTTGTTCGCTAATCACACTTAAGAAATTGGGAAAAAGTCTACATGATATAAAAGAAGGAGAGATCAATGTAAAGGCCTTCGATGGTTCGTAGAGGTCCACTATAGGAGAAATCACCTTGTGCTTACAGATGAGACCAACCTGGTTCGATGTAGACTTCTAAATGATAGATGTGCCCGCATCCTACAACATGCTGTTAGGGCGACCTTGGATACATGCCGCTGGGGCCGTGGAATCAACCCTACATCAACCGTTGAAGTTTGAATGGAATCATCAAGAGGTAGTAATTCATGGAGACGGTAGCAACCATATCTACAGTCGCCAGATTTTTTCGGTCACTGAGGGAAGAAGGAAGCTGGGTGGAGAAATCTACCACAACATTGAATGAGTTAACGCCATTGATAAGGATAAATGGTAGGACACTAAGATCGAGAGCATCTTGAACTGGAAAGGATACGAGCCAGGCAAAGGGCTCGGTAAAAATCTCCAGGGAATAACAAAGCCAATAACCCTCAAGAAGCACGGTACCTCTTTCGGGCTAGGGTATGAGTACACTTGGAAAGAATTCAAGGACTTTTTGCCACCATGGCGCAATCCCTACTACTCATTGGAGTAGCCAATACCTCACTTAGAACAAACTTTCCAGCAAGCTGATATCATCTACGGTACGGACGAAGAGGAAGCATTAGCAGCAATGAGGGATTTATTTTTGGACGATGAGGACATGGACTGCTATGTCATTCTTGAAGAGGAGGGGGGGAAGACCCTTCCATACAGG